>CATIWQ010080039.1:0-32099 GCA_949673415.1 Euphorbia schlechtendalii | reverse complement strand
GAATATGTCCTATAAGTATTGAGTGTGTTTAAAGTGTTGGGAAACTATAGCCATAATACTTTGAAAGTGATCAATAAAGGATGAGGGTATTGAGAGAAAAAATCAAAAGAAAGAGAGGATAACCAATGAGTTATGCAAAAGATAAGGAATGGTACGAAGCAGATTCTGCAACCATTCAATGAGTGAAAGAAAGGAAAAGTATCATAGCATGAAAAATGGGTGCAAAGTACGAATCTGCACTTCAAAAACATATACTTAAAAGAAAAAAAATGAGAGAAAGTGGTATGGAGCATAAAATGCAACCACTAAAAAAAGGGGAGAGTGGTATGGAGCATAAAATGCAACCACTAAGAGTGTTTAGCATCCTAGGTTACCTAAAAATGCCTGGAGATCAATCTTTTAAAAGTGTGCTCCCATTGTCTTTTATACTTTATACTATACTTGAGAGAAGGAAATATTCGAGCAGGCATATAACGCTTATATGAAGACGTAATTCTGTTGACCCTCCATTAAGAGCAAAGGAATGCAACTGAACTATTATAAATTGCACATTACTAATTTGTGGGAAATTTCAAACTTTTACTTGAACTTTATGCAACATGGGAATGTGGTACTCATTACAATAGTCTTTCGCCAAATGAGGTACGAACTTGAATTACTATTTTATACACTTTTGTTGTGTTTACCTTGAGGACAAGGAAAAAGTTAAGTGTGGGGGTGTGATAAGTGTATAATTACACTTATTATTAAGATATTTTTACTTATAAAATGATATGGTGTAAAGTCATTTTATACTTCATATAAAAGATTTCACGTGGTATGTAGTTATTTTGTATGCAAGTGCAGAATTTAGGTGAATCTTGGGAGTGAAATGATTAAAGATGGAATTCTATATAAAAAGAATGAAAAATGTGCAAAAAGATGCGTGGAACACAAGTAATTGACTTAGGATCGAAGTTGTCAAAGATCGGCAAAGTTGCAAAGAAAAATTATGAAGAAAAACACATGACACGATCGTGACACCCATTCGTGGTCACGACTTATCATCCTTCACAAATAGAAAGTTACCAACTATTGTTCATGATCGTGACATATATATCACACTCACGACTTGTGATGGTTTTTGGTCAACTCTTCTCAACTTTCAACTGCCGGATAAGAACAATCAACCGCCATCAACTGTCAAATGAAAAGACACCTTTTGGAAGCAATCCAATCATGAAAAGGTGCTTTTCCATTGAAGATGAGGATGAGACCTTACATACAATCACATTGAAGTGATGCAACCCTTCGCCAATGGACACAGCTCTTCGTTTGGATAGACGCAACCCTTCACACTCTATAAATAGAATCCCAATCCAACCAATTTCATGGTGTGAGATGGTGTGAGATGGTTGATGCATATGAAGAATGAGTGTATGCATAGATAGAGAGTGAAAATTGTATAGATTTTACTACGTTCAAAGTGTTAGTGAGAAAAATGTATAAGTGATTCGATTCTTATTTTGATCACTAGATTTCTCAACAAATTCGAGCGATTGTTGTATGAGAGTAATTGCAAAGCACTTGTTAATAAAATTTTCTATTCTTCAACATTCATTTATTCGATATTCACAAAGAATAGCATCCTAGCGGAGGTTCTGTACGAGTCGAGACCAAATTCAAAGTAGAAGCAGGAATTGCGGGAATTGACGACTCCCATTAAAGAGTGGATACGGTTTAATCAACTTTTGCTTTCACTTGCATACCTTACAACTTTACTTTATTTTCTACTTATACTTGCTATTTCGAAATATATGATATGTCTATGTATCATAACGAGTATTTCGTCTTCCTTCATTTATATTAATGAAGTTATATGCTTTCGAGTTAACTTTTAAGAGTAGTTTCGGGGTTAACAAGATTGTGTATAATCACTAGATCTGTGATTATAACATTGTTTAATGAGCCAACATTTTTGGAGTGGTAACTTGCAAAATATGGCTATGTGAGAGTGACCCGTACAAAGCATAGTATTATTGTTATCTAGGTTTTTATAAGTGTCATATTTCATTTACCCTAGATTTAGAAAAGTCATTTCATGTGTTGCTCTACGATGAATTATTGAATATTTTGGCGTCTAGAACCGTGTTTGTTAAAGTTATCTAGTGTACGAAATATTCTTGATGATTTTGCATGTTTTTCTCTATTATACTTGTTCTTAGGGAATATCTATATAGTTTACATCTTCTCTAATCTGTTCATGCATCTGTCTATTCATCAGTTTACCAACCCTACAATTTATCTTTTTTCTTTTATTCCGTAACTCTAGTTGGTCCTTAGAACCGAATTCCTTTCCTGTGGGATCGATATCTTTTAAAACTACATCGCAACTGTATACTTGCAGTTATCATCATTTTTCTTTTTGATAAGCGGTACTGACAACACCTGTTCAAATTAAGAACTTTTATATTATCAGTAGAAAAGTGGTGAACAAGTTTTTAGCACCGTTGCCAGGGATAAGTCTTTCGAAACGAGTATAGCCAAAATCTTGCGAACAAGACCCTATCAAATATAGTAAGATCTAGGGCATAGTGTAAGTAATTAATCGCCACGGTATTCTCTTTGAGAAGCCTAAGATCAGTGTCGTCATAATCCTCTGGATTGACTGGAACATGTTGCCCATTCCTAATAACAGTAGGAATTCGTGGTCCATGCTTGCATGCTTTGTGATTGAATGAAGTTTTTCATATGATTTTTACAAAACATGTATTGATTACCATCGAATAACGCTGGCCTAGTTACAAACATTCCCTCCTTAATGAGCATTGTCTGTCCCTAGCCAAAATTGAAGCTATTATAAGTCATTTATGGATCTTTAACTCAAAGATAATTAGTCAATAAGTTGAGCACTTTCTTTGATACCACTTTTGGTCCTTAGACGGGTTAAATACAAAATAAAGGGGGGGTGAATGCTACTCTTGGTTACTTTTTTATTTTTATGAAATTTTTATCAAGTTAAAGTTTTTAGATTTACGTGTTGAGTGCCTACATGTTGAGTTGGTCTAAAAATTTATAAATTACTCAGCTTTGCTGGCACAGTTTATCTTTAATCGTATGCTAAGTACTCTGCTCAGTATGGATTGGTTTTTCAATCAAAACTGAAAACGAAGATAAAATGACGGATGAGACAAATGCTATAAAGGCAAGCGATTAAGGTTAGAACTCCAACACCTGAGATTTTATCCTAGTTCGGCCCCTAGCCTACCTCTAGTCACCGGATTCCTTTCCGAGCTTTAATCCACTAGTGATTTCATTCATTCCTTAGGTAGAGAAGCCTTTATAGCGGGTAGACACTATTATAGAAAGTATCTTTCTTTCTAACTACCACTCATTCTAAAGTTTGGTTACCCTTCCCAAACCATCATTCAGATTTCGAAAAGAAATTTGCGAAAAGAGGAATTCAACTTATAAAATGATGATTCCTTTACAATGTTAAATCTCTAAGTGATATTTCTCTCTCTATTACAAACTGATTTGAATAATGAATGTTTGCTTATTGCTTGATTTAAATTTCTTGAAGCTGGGAGTAAATGAATAGTGTTTTAGCTTTTTAAGAAATTCAAGGTGATTCAACAAGTTTAAAGTCTGCTCCAATCTTCTATTTATAGTTGAAGTTCTTGGAATCCATTCTGATAGAGAAGTGCGTGAGATGAAACATGGCATTCTATCATTAGTTGACTTTCTAACATTTGCAGAGAAGCGTAGAGATATTGAGAAACCACGCATGCCAGAGGATTCTTTTTATCATGGACTTGAGTGAGGAATCTCCAACATTCTGTACTAACACCTTTTGAATGTGAGGGCCAAAGGAATATCTTCATTAATTTCAACTCTTTTTATCCTGAAAAGCATCAAAGGTATATTCCATTTCTCATAGAAAATGTTAGTTACTCAGGTGTCAAATTTTTTCTAGGTGTCTAAGGAAAATAGCTTTTCATTCCAAAAACACTAACTATGCAAAGCTGAGTGGATATCTTTATATTCTATGTAATACTCAACATAACTCAACTTTTCTTACTGTAAGTCGTAACTTAATTAATTACTCAGTAAGCTGAGTTGATTTTCCTTAAACAAACTCAAGTAAACTTCGTTAATTAAGAGTATACTTAGTACTCAATTAATTTCACTATCCTAGACAGTTTGTTATTTCCAAAATGCTTAAGTACTTGTGAAGTACTATTAACTTGGGTTCGATAGGAGCAAGTGAAAATAATTCTCATCATCGCTTCGTGAGAGGGACAAAGAATCCCATGCTCACAAGCTACCCCTCGTGTGGTAACTATTGACATAGTCAGAATGGATTCACAAAAAGAGAAAGGGATAGAAATCAAAACCTGATTAGGCATGACTTTGTTGAAATTGACCTCGGAACATGAAAGACCGCCGCACTCCTTAGAACTTTGAAAAGATTGACTTATAAATTTTGTACCCAATTATTTCTCAAGGTGATGCTTGTTGGTTTCTCGGATTTTTTACCCAACTAACGAGGTTGACTTTCAAGATTTGTACTCAGTTATATTCCCAAGGTAATGCTTGTTGGTTTCCAGGCTTTTATACCCAGCTAACAAGGTTGACTTTCAAGATTTCGTACCTAGTTATCTTCCCGAGGTGATGCTTGTTGGTTTTCTAGATTGTATACCCAGCTGATGAGGTTGACTTGTGAGATTTTATACCTAGTTGCCTTTTGATGAGTGTATAATTACACTTACTATCATGACATTTTCAATCATAAAATGATATAGTTTTGGTTCATTTTATACTTCATATAAAAGATTTCACGTGGTATGTAGTTGTTTTTTATGCAAATGCAGAAACTAGGTAAATCTTGGGAGTAAAATGATCAAAGATGGAATTCTATGGAAAAAGAGTGAAAAAGGTGCAAAAAGATGCGTGGAACACAAGGATTTGGCTTAAGATCGGAGTAGTAAAAAATTGGCAAAGTTGCAAAGAAGAATTATGAAGAAAAGCATGGTTCACGATCGTGACACTAATTCACGGTCATGACTTATTACTCTTCATAAGCAGAAAGTTACAAATCATTATTCACGATCACGACATGTGATTTGCGATCACGACTTGTGACGGTTATTGGTTAACTCTTTTCAACTACAAACCGCCAGATAATAAAGATCAACCGCCATCAACTGCCAACTGAAAAGACACCTTTTGGAAGTCAATCAATCATGAAAAGGTTCATTTCCATTGTGGATGAGGATGAATCTTTACATCCAATCATATTGAAGTGATGCAACCCTTCGCCAATGGACACAACTTTTCGTTTGGATAGACGCAACCCTTCGCACTCTATAAATAGGGTTCAAAACCCAACCATTATCATGTGGGTTATGTGTGGTATATGTGATGCATGGTGCGTGATAATAGATAATATGCGTGTATAGATAGAGCGTGTATAGATAGAGAGTGAAAATATCTAGATTCTGCTATGTTCAAAGTCTTTGTGAGAAAAATGTATAAGTGATTTGATTCTTATTTCAATCACTATATTTATACACAAATTCGAGCGTTTGTTGTATGAGTGTAATTGCAAAGCACTTATCAATAAAATTTTTCATTATTAACATTCTTTTATTCGATATTCACAAAGAATAGCATCCTAATGGAGGTTTTGTACGAGTTGAGACCGAATTCAAAGTACACATAGGAATTGCGAGAATTGACAACTCCCATTAAAGAGTAGATATGGTTTGATCAACTTTAATCACTTGCATACCTTACAACTTTACTTTGTTTTCTGCTTATACTTTTTATTTCGAAATTTATGATATGTCTATCTGTCATAACGAGTATTTCATCTTGCATCATTTATATTAATCAAGTTATATGCTTTTGAGTTAACTTTAAGAGTGATTTCGGGGTTAACAATATTGTGTATAATCGATGGATCTATGATTATAATGCTATTTAGTGAGCCAACATTTTTGGAGTGGTAACTTCTAAATATGGCTATGTGAGAGCTACCCGTACTAAGTATAGTATTATAGTTATCTAGGTTCTTGTAAGTGTTATAATTTGTTTGCCCTAGATTCAGAAAAGTCATCTCATGTGTTTCTCTACAATGAATGATTAAATATTAGGGCGTCTAGAACCGTATTTGTTGAAGTTATCTAGTGTATGAAATATTCTTGATGATTTTGCATGTTTTTCTGTACTATACTTGTTCTTAGGAAATATCTATATATTTTACATTTTCTCTAATCTGTTCATACATCTATCTATTCATCAGTCTATCATCAAACCCTCCAATCAAATTATCTAATTTTGTTTGTTCTGTAACTCTAGTTGGTCTTTAGAACCCAATCCCTTCCCTATGGGATCGATATCTTTTAAAACTACATCGACACTGTATACTTGCAGTGGTCACCATTTTTCTATATGATAAGCAGTATTGACAATGCCTATTAGTATTTTGAACTTTTATCTTATCAGTAGAAAAGTGGGGAATAAGGTTTTTGGCACAGTTACCGAATTTAAGTTTATCGAAACGAGTATAGTCAAAATCTTGTGATCAAGTTTTTGGCACCGTTACCAAGGAAGGAAAGTGCGTTCTTAGAGATAAAAAAAATCTAGAAAATACGGTATATTTTCCTAATATATCTATTTGTATCTTTCTTAAACTGTATAATTTGTCAATCGTAACTTTGATGTGAAAAGAATATGAGATAATCATCTTGGAGGTGATACGACATATTATTACGTCTAATTTATCGATAAATAGAAGAAATTGTTCTATTTTTCCTATTCACGTTCGTGACCTGCATTCACACTCGTGAACTCCTTAATAAAACTTTTTGTTTCTCAAATTCTGTAAGTCACGATCGTGACATATAATTAGGATCGCAACTTATGCGATAACTGCAGTTGTTTAGCAGTTATTCGACTGTTATTCTTCAAACCTCTATAAAATTGATGTTGAGTGCTCATCAATTTCTCACTTCTACAATCTGAATTTCTACCTTTCCAATCACAAATCTATTCCGAATCTAAAACTACTTCATTTCTTTCAAACTTTTCTTTCATTTTACAATGGTATTCGCAAACAAATCCAATCTAGTTCCGCCAACAAACCTACAAGAATGGTACGAGGCTCCATTCCTGATTCATTCTAGAGAAGAAGGAGATCATTTTGAAGTATCAAGGATGTTGAATATAAGAGTTCCTATACCATTCAAAGAAACAGTTTCATCAACCTTGTAGTTTATGACAGAGTTATGTATTATCTGAGAATTCTTAACTTTGTCATTTACTCAAATATGACTCTAGGTAATAGTGTGGAAAACTGCATGGAGATGTTGGTCACATTGGTATGGAAGAACTGCTTAGTCTATCGTCATCATGGGAAAGAGTATAAGTTGACAAGGAAAGCGCTGAAAAGTATATGGGATTTCCGAAGGGTTGCTATAAAATGATGCTTCCTGGACGGTATCCCTTACCAACATGGAATTGCCTGACTGGCCAAACCAAATTCAAACAAGAATCTGCTTATAGCCAATGGATTCGTGACCCTTGTTTGCTCGCATTACACTTTTACTTAAGTAGAGCATTATTTAGCAAGTCAACTTTCGATCTTGTCATTCTTGAAGAATTTTTTATGATGGAAGAAAGCTGGAATGGCACACTTGTTGATATTTCGAGGATTCTTATGTCTACCGCACAAAATCCCAAAATGATAGAATACGGGTGTCGAACGTTGGAAAATCTATTGGGCTAGATTGGGAGAATGCCCTATGCCACTGAAGTTTTTACTGATGAAGATGAGATTCTGGAATTAAAAATGGATGTTTTATTCGAGTATGGATTTCTGGTCAGGTGCATTGAGGTTGATCGAATCACCTATGATTGGAAATCATGGGATGATAGAGTGGAAGCCGATAGACAACGAGAACGAGAAATCACGAGGGAGGAAGAACAAAGTGCAACCAACCTTCAGGGAAGGTTGAATGAACTTATAGAGGCGCAGATCTCAATATATAGGAAAATCGATGATATTCATGCTTTAATGTTTGATGTCGAGCGAGATCTCTGGGATTCTTACTATAAGATAGACTTATTGATAGAATCGCTTTCCTCTGAATAAATATTCGCTTCTCGCTTAGATTTAGGATTTTGTACAGTTTATTGTTTGTTGGTGTTTGTTTTCTTTCGTTTGTTTAATTGTTTGTTTGTCAAAATATGTTGAATATGAAATTATTAAATATTTATATATAACATATTTGTTTTTCTAAGTTTTTCTAGGACTAAGTCTAAAAAGTGAAAAGATAGAAAAATAGCAGAAAGTCGTGACCGCGACTATAGATCGCGCCCGTGATATTATGCAGTAAAACTTTCTATTTCTATCATGAAGAAAGTCACAATCGCGACAAGCCTTCATGAAATGCGACACGGGTAGAATATTACAATTATAGATCATGATTCAAAATGAGACAAATGGCTGAAACTGCCATTAACGGCTAGTTTGAAGGGAAAACGGCTATGTTAACTATTTTGGCAAATCAATGACCTATTAGAACTCTATATAAAGGTTTAGATTGAATCCATAGCCACCACAACCTTCTACAAAGCTTAAAAGTTCTAATTCTTTCACCTTAAATCTTCTACATTCAAAAACCTTTCTTTCAACGTTTACTTCAAAAACTAATATGCCTCATGTTAAGGTATCCGCCAATAGAAGAGAATTCCCAAATTATCAACAAGATTATGGTTCTCCTTTTCCAATTTGTACACGTGAAGAAGGGACAAGATTCCAAGTTCTAAAGAAGTTGGAGATCAACGGTATGATCTTTCTTGATTTAGTTTTCTTAGAGACTTTAGGCCTCCATGAATAAATGGGGATGTATCTTGCTGATCTTGGTTTGAGCACATTTGTGGGAATGCTATTTCCACAAAATCACGATTGGATTTTAGAATGTCTAGTGACATTCGATTTTGAAGATAAAAGGAAGAGGGAGATTCAATTTTGCAACCAAGGAAGACATTACATCGTCATAAGAGAGATGATGGGTACTTGGTTTGGATTCGAAATTGAAAATTCAACATGCATGACGGATTCTTTTCAAGTGAATCGAGTTTGGGCAAATTAAACGGGTAAGAGAACCTTCGACTTCAAAAATTCTCCAAATAAACTTATTAAGGATGAGTGTATTCTTCTACTACACAAATATCTTTCCACTTTGGTATTTTATCAAGTAGAACCAAAGTCCAAAAGAGGGATTTGTTTGTTCTTTCTTGTGCGATGAATAAACAAAAAGTAGAATTTGTGGATATAATATGGGATATGATGAAGAAGAATTCTACAAGTATGAGGAACAAGATTGGGGCAGCCAAAATTATCACCGCTATCATCTTGAGTGCGTGAAACGAACTCCCCTATGTCCATCAACCGGGTGAGTGTTTTCATTATATGGATGGGAATTACTTAAAGAACACCAGACTTCTTCAAGAGAACGATGGTGTGTATTCCTTCTACTCCTATTCCAACCGCACCAAGAAGTTAATCTCTACTCATGACGATTCTTCCGTCGACCCTGATCTAACTACTAGACGTCATCCTGGTAAGGCTCCGATGATCGAAGAAGAAGATGAAGCTCCGAAAGATTGGAAGGCGAGCATGCAACAAAAGCTAGACAATTGCCAAGCGAAACTTGGAGTAATGAAGAAAGACATTAAAATTCTAAAAAAAAGTAATAAATCGATGCTTCGAAAATTATTATCCTTCTTTAGAAAATAAAATTGTCAATTTACTCCTAGTCCCTCGGATTCTCCTTCTCAATGAACGGGTTTACTCTTTTCGTTTCTTTTCTTTTTCAAATTTTTAGACTAGTTGTATGTTGTTAATTTTTAGCTTTTTAATTTAATAAAGTTTCTCAAAATGAGGATATTGTGTTCTTTAGTGTGGGGGGGCATTTGTAAAAAATCCCAAAAATCCAAAAAAATTAAATAAAATTAAAAATTTGAAGAATTGGAAAATTTTTCTTGATTTTTGTGTTATTTATACATTATCCATACCTATACTATACTAACATATGTTCCAAGGTTATTATGATTGTTAGGTATTACAAGTTTGATGTTATGGAATATTTCTAACAAGTTGTTTCGAGTATGAGCGCACGTTGAGAGTGTGAGAGCATTTTGGCACAACATTTAGCATTTGGCAAGGATTAGTTGTGAGTAACATTCAAAAGCAACATTCCAATTAAGTTTCAATATATATTTCAATGTAACATGAATTAGTATAAGTTGTACAGTTTTAGTTTAATGCTATAAGTTTTAAGAGGAGTAATATCTAGTAGTGTTCTTACTATGAGTTTTATATGCAATTATCGAATACCTCCTATAAGTATTGAGTATGTTTAAAGTATTGGGAAACTATAGCCATAATACTTTGAAAGTGTTCAATAAAGAATCAGGGTATTAAGAGTGAAAAATTAAAAGAAAGAGAGGATAGCCAATGAATTATGCAAAAGGTGAGGAATCGTACGGAGCATAAACTACAACCATTCAATGAGTGAAAAAAAAGTAGCATAGCACAAAAAATGGGTGCAAAGTACAAATCTGTACTTCAAAAACATATGCTTAAAAGAATAAAAAATGAGAGAAGGTGGTTTGTAGCATAAAATGCAACCACTAAAAAAAGGGGAGAGTGGTATGGAGCATAAAATGTAACCACTAAGAGTGTTTTTAACATCCTAGTTTACCTAAAAATGCCTTGAGATCAAACTTTTCCAAAGTGTCCTCCCTTTATCCTTTATACTTCATACCATACTTGAGAGAAGGAATATTTGAGTAAGCATATAACACTTATATGAAGATGCAATTCGGTTGACCCTCCATTAAGAGTAAAAGTATGCAACTGGACTATATAAACTCCACATTACTAATTTGTGAGAAATTTCAAACTTTCACTTGAATTTTATGCAACGTGGGAATGTGGTACTCACTATGATAGTCTTTCGCCAAATGAGGTACGAACTTGAATACTACTTCATACACTTCTATTATGTTTACCTTGAAGACAAGGCAAAAGTTAAGTGTGGGGGTGTGATAAGTGTATAATTACACTTATTATCATGACATTTTCTATCATAAAATGATATGGTTTTGGTTCATTGTATACTTCATATAAAAGATTTCATGTGGTATGTAGTTTTTTATGCAAATGCAGAAACTAGGTAAATCTTGGGAGTAAAATGATCGAAGATGGAATTCTACGGAAAAAGAGTGAAAAAGTGTAAAAAGATGCATGGAACACAAGGATTTGGCTTAGGATTGGAGTCGTCAAAAATCGACAAAGTTACAAAGAAGAATTCTGAAGAAAACCATGGTTCACGATCATGACACCCATTCGCGATCGTGACTTATTACTCTTCATAAGAAGAAAGTTACAAATCATTATTCATGATCATGACATGTGATTCACGATCGCAACTTGTGGCGGTTATTGGTTATCTCTTTTCAACTACCAACCGCCAGATAATAACCATCAACCGCCATCAACCACCAACCAAAAAGACACCTTTTGGAAGTTAACCAATCATGAAAAGGTGCCTTTCCATTGTGGATGAGGATGAATCTTTGCATCCAATCATATTGAAGTGATGCAACCCTTTGCCAATGGACACGACTCTTCATTTGGATAAACACAACCCTTCACACTCTATAAATAGGGTTCAAAAACCATCCATTTTCGTGTGGGTTGTGTGTGGTACATGTGATGCATGGTGCGTGACAATAGATAATATGCATGTATAGATAGAGAGTGAAAATATCTAGATTTCACTACGTTCGAAGTCTTAGTGAGAAAAATGTATAAGTGATTCGATTCTTATTTCGATCACTATATTTCTACACAAGTTCGAGCGTTTGTTGTATGAGTGTAATTGCAAAGCACTTATCAATAAAAGTTTTCATTCTTCAACATTCTTTTATTCGATATTCACAATGAATAGCATCCTAGCGGAGGTTCTGTATGAGTCGAGACCGAATTCAAAGTAGACGCAGGAATTTTGGTAATTGATGACTCCCATTAAAGAGTGGATACGATTTGATCAACTTTAGCTTTCACTTGCATACCTTACAACTTTACTTTGTTTACTATTTATACTTTCTATTTCAAAATTTATTAGTCTTTGTGTCATAACGAGTATTTCGTCTTGCATCATTTATATCAATCAAGTTATATGCTTTCAAGTTAACTTTAAGAGTGATTTCAGGGTTAAGAAGATTGTGTATAGTCATTGGATATGTGATTATAACGCTGTTTAGTGAGCCAACATTTTTGGAGTGGTAACTTGCTAAATATGGCTATGTGAGTGATACCTGTACTAAGCATAGTATTATAGTTATCCTGGTTCTTGTAAGTGTCATAATTTGTTTACCCTAGATTTAGAAAAGTCATCACATGTGTTGCTCTGGGGTGAATGATTGAATATTAGGGCATCTAGAACCGTATTTGTTAAAGTTATATACTGTATGAAATATTCTTGATGATTTTGCGTGTTTTTCTCTACTATACTTGATCTTAGGAAATATCTACATATTTTACATTTTCTCTAATCTGTTCATACATCTATCTGTTTATCATCAAACCCCTCCAATTAAATTACCTGATTTCGTTTGTTTCGTAACTCTAGTTGGTCTTTAGAATCGAATCCCTTCCTTGTTGGATTGATATCTTTTAAAACTACATCGAAACTATATACTTGCAGTGGTCACCATTTTTCTATTTTATAAGCGGTATTGACAACACCTGTTCGTATTTTGAACTTTTTATCTTACCGGTAGAAAAGTGGGGGACAAGGTTTTTGACACCGTTACCAAATTTAAGTTTATCAGAACTAGTATCTTGATATCTTTTCGAGGTGATGCTTGTTGATTTCCAAGATTTTATACCTAGCTGACAAGGTTAACTTCTAAGACTTTGTACCCAATTATCTTCCTAAGGTGATTCTTGTTGGTTTCTAGGATTTTTTACCCAGCTGATGAGGTTGACTTTCTAAGATTTTGTGCCTGGTTATCTTCCCGAGGTGATGCTTGTTCATTTCTAGGACTTTGTACCTAGTTGAAGAGGTTGATTTCCAGGATTTTGTATCTATTTGACTTCTTGAGGTGATTCTTGTTAGTTTCTAGGATTTGTACCAAGCTGAGAAGGTAGAATTCTAGGATTTTATACCCAATTGTCCTCCCGAGGTGATGCTTATTGGTTTCTAGGATTTTGTACCCAGCTTACAGGGTTGACTTCTAGGATTTTGTACCCAGTTGTCTTCCCAAGGTGATGCTTATTAGTTTCCATGATTTTTTACCCAACTGATGAGGTTGACTTCCAAGATTTTATACCCATTTTTCCTCTAAAGGTGATGCTTGTTGGTTACCAGGATTTTGTACCCAGTTGACCAGGTTGTCTAGGGTTTTGTACCCAGTTATCTTCCCGAGGTGATGTTTAATGGTTTCCAAGTTTTTGTATCTAGCTAATGAGGTTGACTTTTGGGATTTTTTACTCAGTTTTCTTCCCGAGGTACTGCTTGTTGGATTGAAATTAAGTGCCGAAGTTATCCTCATAACATGGAACGATGTTGTGCTCTTTCAAAATCTTCAACATAGTGTTTTCAATTATAAAATTAACCTAGAAAAGGGTGAGTGCTGAAGTTTACCTCAGAACATGGAATTTTACTACGCTCTTTGGAACCCTAACATGGAGCTTTTTCTATTTTCAAGATCTCATGGAAATGATGAGTGCTGAAGTTGACCTCAAATAATGGATTTTTCTCGTGCTCTTTAGAACCTTGATATGGAGCTTTCCTGATTTTCGAGATCTCCTAGAAATGATGAGTGCTGAAGTTGAACTCTAAACAAAAAATTTTCCCATGCTCTTTGGAACCCTGACATGGAGCTTTCCCTATTTTCAAAATCTCCTGGAAATGATGAGTGTTGAATGTTAACCTCACAATAAGGAATTTTCCCATGATCTTTAGAACCCTAACATGGAGCTTTCCCGATTTTCAAGACCTCTTGGAAATGGACTAATTTTGTTTAGAAACCTGAAAATGAAATAAAAGGCGTTTTAACTCCTTGATTGAAATTTTTGGAAACAAAATACTTTTCCTCTTCAATCAAGAGTTAAAATAAAGTGAAAATTAGTTGAGTCGAAGAAATTCAGCCTATTCCGAAAATTTTGCATAGGCGCTTTTAAAAAGGTTGAATTTGCGCCTTACATGAATCTAGCTTTGACTACCAAAGAGATACAACTCCTTTGGAGTTGCAATTTCTTGAGAGAAAAGATTTAGGAAGTACCATTGAGTGAATGAAGTGATATATGGTAATAGTAAGCGAAAATGGGGATAAATCTTATTTTATTAGTAAGGGGTGTGTAAGGCTTTGATTTCCATAATGTGGTTTGGAAGATCTATGCGATTTTAATTTCTAAAATGTTATTTGGAAAACTGATTTAATTTCGATCCCCAAAATGTGGCTAGTGAAAAAAATAAAAAAAATTGCATGTAAGACAAAAATGATTATGAAGTTAGTGATGTGTGAAGGCGTGTTTTAACTCCTTGATTGACTTTTGACTTTGTGGAAGCAAAATATTTCACATCTTCAATCAAGAGTTAAAACATAAACAATATTGGTTAAGTGAGAGAATTCGGCCTTGTCCGAAATATTTATTGAGGTAGAGGTACCCCTTGCATGAACTGCTGATTTCTAAAATGTGACGCAGCAAGACAGTGGCATGGCAAGATGAAGTTGCGGTAAGACAGAGGCACGAAGAGGTTATGTCATGGCAAGACAATGGCGATAAGATCATGTGACAAGTTATATGTGCATGTGAATAAACTAATTTGAATGCTCACATGTATGTTATGTAATTGGTTAGCTAATTGTTTGCATGAATGCTTGTATGGGTATATGAGTATGCATGAGGATGTGATATTCTTTAATTGCTTTGACCTAGTTAGCTTATGCTCTTGTGGCGACTAGGCAATCTTGAGTGGTTGATGTGGAATTCTTTTGGATTATTCGACAGGGATGGACTTGGGTCCGAGTTAAAATTTGAATTGAGGTTCAACTGAAGCCTAATTTGAAGCTTGAACCTAGTCTTGGGTATATCTGGATGAGTTTTTGGACTTTTGACACTCAGATCCTCTTGAGTATGGCACCAATGATGCTAACATTGGTCTAGACTTGATACATTATTATCAAGCCTCAATGCTTATGAGTTGCTCCCCATTATGGTTGCGAAGGATATTTAATGATATTCGCCCTTTGCCCCCAAGATAAACATCTGATGTCCTTTGCCATTTTGAAAAGATGTCAAGAATTAAATACTTTTTTTATAAATTTTTTTTAAAGACTACCCTCACAAGTTTTCAATCCAATAGACTCATTTTTTGCATAAACTGTCCTTTTCAGATTTTCAACCTATTTTCTTTCTTTTCTTTCTCTTTTTTTCTTATCTTTTTCTTCTTTTTTATACAAATGCGTTACTTGCATTGTTTCACAAAATAGCACACATGTATCCAATTATGAATATACACATAATGATTCAGCAAAAAAATGACATTTCTATGAATTAAAATAACCAGGGTACAAAAGTATCCAATGATTTAACCCTTGTTACCAACCCTCCCTTTTGAGTTTTCAAGTTGATAGCTGACTGTTTTCTCATGTTATCCTAATTTTTTTCCCAAAGAGCCTTTTTCGGGTTTTCACTTTGATGAACTATTCAGCAAAAGAATACCCTAATTTTTGCTCAATTGTATAGCTCTTAAGCTTTTCTTGGTTGATCTGATTCACAAACTCGTTGTCATCCATGTCCATTTTTACTGCTCCTTTTCTAAGAATCTTCTTGATCATGAACGAGCCTTCTCAATTGAGCCTGAACTTTCCTCTAACATCAACATTAGAGGGTTTTAGCTTCTTTAAGACCAAGTCCCCCAGTTTTAAGGGCTTTCTTTGATGCTTGACCTAGCTATTGTAAGCTCTTACCATGTGTTGCTAATACATCTGAATGGTGATCATCTGAGGTACATGACTAATGTCTCCATAGATTTGGCATTTATGGAACTTCTTCCCCTCATAAATGCAATCAGCTATCATGGTAGTCCAAAAATAATCCTGTCATTGAATCTTCTTTGCTAAGGCCAAACCATTCATGTGAGGGGCCGCAATCTCCCTCATGGATACGATTAATACCCAGAGAAGCTTAAAAGACAAAACAGAAGCAAGTCATCGCCATTGCACCTAAAGAGATCATCCCCTACAATTCTTAACTAAGCAGCCAGTCGACGTAGAGATAATCATTCTGAGTTTATTGCCCCTAGTGAGAATTCTCCATCTCAGATCAATCAAACTATATCCCTATACCAATAATTCTCATCTGTGCTAATGGCGACTGAGATGGCATGATAATATAATGGTTCTTTAGATGGTTGAATAACCACAAGCCTGATGGGTTGGGTTTGGGGACCTTCCCACATAGAGGTCAGTGTAGCTAAGGAATCTTCCACCTTATTCTCATTTGGGGTACATGTCGAAACATACATTTCTTGAATTTTTTTGCCAATTCTCATATTGCATCAAGGTGGGGTGAAGGGACTCTTCCTTGATTTTCCAATCAACTATGAATTACCGAATAACTAGGGCAGAATCACCAGTGATAGTGACTTCTGATGCCTTAACATATCTCAAAGCTTTTATACTGAAGAGGTATGCCTCATATTTTGCTCCATTAATAGTTATGGGAAAATCAAGACACCTAGAAAGTAGGATGATTTCATTCTGCGGTGTTACCACGTGTGAGTGGGTGACACAAAGCGGTGGGCTGAGAGTGCACGAAGATGAGAGGCGCGGTCCACCGGGGTGTTTGAAAAAAGGTGCATCGGGTCGGGGACCTGGGAAAAAGGTTAAAAGAGAAAGAGAAAAATGTTTTAGATCGGTTTGAACCCGAATCTGCCATCTCTTAGTGTGGAGTCGCCACATGGATTAGCTCTTTCCAGGAATTAGAGTCCTGTGAGGCCTAACGTCCGGGGGATGGCCCACCAAGATACAGAGATTTGGGTTCGGGATAAGTTGCTTATTTCTCATTGGATCACATTATATTACATCTACAGAAAAATGTATTCTCTTAATTATGCACATTCGTGCTTAGGTCTTTTTTTATTTTAAATGCATAATTCACTTATGATGAAAATAATAAACCATCCACAAGGCGAAATAATAAACCATCCATAAAGTAGTAAGTAAATGTGAAAAATAAATGCGAAAAATAAAGATTAAAATGCTTCAAAAATCGGGGGATGCAACCACCCGCTAACCTATTAATTACATTTCCCAAAAAAATGAAATTACTATACCCGAAGGAAAATTAAAATCCTAAACATACATCTAACCTGCATCCACAAAGGTTAGCATAAGGGATATCACATATATGTTTGATTTTGAATTTAACAAGGCTCGTATGGCCTAAAAAAATCAATCACGATAATGTGTTTGTTATCTAAATAAAACAGTTCATTTTATTAGCACATTGGTTGCTCATTTTAATTAATGAAATTGCTCGCATGGTAAATTGGTGAGGGCTGTTATCCGAGAATATGTTTTATTCCCTTCGTGGGGTGTTCTAACATACATCTCCTTTTAATAAAGAAAAATAGATGAAGAAGAATTACAGCATTTGAATAAAATAAAAATCCTAGGTTCATAAATGAAATCAGAAGAAGAAGAAGAAGAAGAACACCGAAAGCACGAAAATTGCAGTTCTAGGAACTCAGAGGCTTACCCTTACGAAATGAATCCACTTCGAAGATATTTGATCGACCGTTGAATATCCTCCTCGTCCCTTAGTTTAGGTAAAAGTTGTTGTGAAAGTCCAAAAATGTTCGTTTAGTTCTTGGAAATTGAAGCATTTCTAAAAGCTATATTTTATCTGAAAATTTTTTCAGAGTCTCGATTATCGAAAAAGACCCAACCATTTATAGGAGAAATCCCAAAAATCCAAAAAAGGTAAGTTTTTCTGGCAAGGGTCTCGTCAAAGAAAAAGTTCGGCGAGGCCCCTCGCCACATCTTTGGCTAGGTTTGCCTCGCCAAAGCCCATTTCTCGACGAGGCCTGCCTCAAACCTAGAATTCAGTCTCCCTCGGGTTTCTGTTTCTAAATTTTTTTATTATTATATTTTTTTATGTATTTTCGTATTTTTTTAATTAATTTCTGAATTAAATTAAATAACGTCCTTCTGAATTTAGAGATGAGGAGGATTCCTATTCAGATACATCTGGATACTCAAAAATTGTGTGATTCAATGATAAAATCCCGAAAAGCCATCATCATTGAACGCATGAGCTGGTACAAAATCCCATGCTCACAACTGCCCCTCGTGTGATCATCGTTGGTCAAATATCCAGTGTGATCAAACAAAACGAGCTTAGGGATAGATCATACCTGACTGGTATCGTTGGTGACTTCTTGTTCCCAATTGGTGATAAAATAGGCCTTCCTTTCTAGCACTGTGTCTTCGTATGGTTGTCCGTTTCTTTCTTCGGAATCCCTTAAGTACTTGGTGCCCCTTATGGGTGGGTCTACCGTGTCTTTCTGTGGCGTTTCAATTATTATCAACATTTTTTTCTTCGGCTGCGATTATTGTGTGCCTCTTGGAATGTTGGAGATAGGTGTCTGAATTCGTTTCAAAGGTGATCTTGAATTTCCTTAGTAGGATGTTGACTTGTTCTCTGTGGCAAATCAAGAAAATAATGTTAATAAATATTTCATGATGAATGTTTTGATTATTTGATTGAGTTTATGCGGAGTAAAAATTTTTGCCCCTTCAATCAAAAATTAAAACGTTGAGGAATAAGTGAATTAAATGAGTTAGGGGAATATTGGGGATATTCCGTGCATCATTCCGTAGTGTTAGGAGGCTCTCATTGTAAAATAATAGAATAGATAGGAGGGGCCCACTTATTTTCTTTATAAATAGGGCTCCCCCTTCTTTATTCCTTCACTTTTCATAATTTTCCTCTCTCTCTCTAAGCACTCTAGCTCCCTTCTCTCTAGCAAATATGTTGTCAAAGGTCATTGGCAGGGAACTTCGCTTCACCTCTAGCCTCACTCCTCAGCCTACTGATGATCTTGGTATATTTTCTATCGATATTGATGCTGGACAAGGTTTGGCAGCGAGCGACACTATGCTAGGGTTTACAATTACTTCCCCCATAAAAACATTGGATCCTGATTTTCCAACTCAGCCTCACCTTTCCCGGATTGAGGTATTTGCTAAAAACATTTTTATTTACCATTTTGAATGCGATCTTATCTTGCTTAGGAACTATATTGGAATTGATCCTTGAACCATGTCGCGGAATTTAAGCCTATTAAAATTAAAAAAAAACAAGTTTAGGTCCGCCACAAATTTTTCTGACGGAGACCAAGAAAATCCGACGAGGGTCCTTCGGGTCCCTCTCCAGAGTCTCTGGAGAGGGTCCTCCGGGTCCCTCGCCAGAGATGCCTGGCGCGGCCCCGAGGGCTCACCTTATTTTTCCAACGGTGCCTCTTAGGGCCTCGGTCACTCCTCTACGTAATCATTGTATATTTTTTATTATTATTATTTATTTTTTTAAATGAAAAAGAGATTGGAAAATAATTAAAGCTCGAAGTCCAAACGTCTTTTGGATCCCAAAAACTTTAAAGAAAATATTTGTCCAAAAGATAATAAGACTCGGGTTCTAAATTTGTTTTAAACCCGAGAATATCTGAGGACTTTTTTTTGAGAAACGTACGAAGCAGAACAATTTGAAAATAATCAAGATATAAGATCCAAACGTGTTTTGGATTTAAATAATTCAAAAGAAATTGAAAGAAAATATTTTTTGTGTTTTCTCGTAGCTTTTTACGTTTAATTAAAAAAAGTATTATTTGATTTGTTTTGCAATCCCCCACACTTCGTCCTACTGGTGGGTATTCTACCATCCATGCGTGGCATCGCCATGCTTCTTCTCACCCCGAGCTTGTTCAGGCCATCGAGGCCACCGGTTTTGGTTCTCTAGCCCGATCCTTAAGGCCTACATTATTACCGTATGCGACATCGGTTGTGCTTGCTCAAAGGTGGTGTGACATTTCGCACACCTTCCATCTTCCAATCAGGGAGGTTACCATCACTCCTTTCGATATCATGGAAATCACCGGTCTATCTTGGACTGGTACTATGATCCGGTTTTACACCTTCTTGGAGCGGTTCTTCAAGGCTCCCATCGCTTGCCGTCGCGTTAGAGACCTGCTCGGTGTTGATCCAAGAGGCTGGCCCTTGAGTTATAGTGTGTTTTTTTATTACTGGACTAGTCGACAATCTATTTCCGAGGTCGAGGTTCCACAGTACATTCGTTCATTTTTTACCACCTTATTGAGTGTGACATTTTTCCCGGTCTCAAACAACGAGATCAACTATGGGTTGATTGAGCCGCTAGCACACTTGGACGGAGTTAGTGGCCTTAACTGACCACGGGTGATCTTGGCGTAGTCTTATTTTACCTTTGACTTGGTTGTTCAGGATCGTTTGCGGGTGCTGCGTTGCTGCCCCGTGGTTACCCGGATCTGCTCGTTTTTCGAGGGGGATGCTTTGGGTTCTGCTAATTACTATCAACATCTTTGTGGACTGACTCTTGAGCAGGTGATGTGATAAGTGTATAATTACATTTATTATAATTATAATTTTATACACTAAACACTATAGTTTAAGTCATTTTTATACTTCATATAAAAGATTTCACATGGTATGTAGTTGTTTTTTATGCAAATGCAGATACTAGGTAAATCTTGGGAGTAAAATGATCTAAAGTAGAATTCTATGAAAAAAAAAGAGTGAAAAAGGTGCAAAAAGATGAGTGGAACTTAAAGATTTAGCTTAGGATCGAAGCTGTCAAAGATAGGTGAAGTTACAAGGAGAATTTTGAAGAAAAATGCCATTCACGATCGCGACTTATTCTTCTTCACGGTTGCGTCTTGTATATCGCGCTCGCGACTTGGACGGTTTTCTGGTATAATCTTCTTAGCTACTAACCGCCAGATAAGGACAATCAACTGCCAGCAACTACCAACGAATAGACACCTATCAAAAATCAACCAATCATGAAAAGGTGCCTATCCATTATAGATTAGATTGAAGCTTCTCAACCAATCACAATGAAGTGATGCAATCATTCACCAATGGACACAACTCTTTGTATGGATAGATGCAACCCTTCGAACTCTATAAATAGGGCTTCAAGACCTCACAATTTCGTGCAGTAGTAAGTGGTTCATTAGAGTGCATGAGTGAGATATAATGAGTGTATAGATAGAGAATTCGCTACGTTCATAGTGTTAGTGAGAAAATGTTTAAGTGATTCGAATCCTTGTTTCGATCACTAGATTTCTCTATATTCTCGAGCAATTATTGTATAAGTGTACTTGCAAATCACTTATCAATAAAAGTTTTTGTTCCCCAATATTCGTTTGTTCGATATTCGCAAAGAATAGCATCCTAGCGGAGGTTCTGTATGGGCCGAGACCGAATTCAAAGCAGAAGCAGGAATTGCAAGAATTGATAACTCCCATTAAAGAGTGGATACGGTTTGATCAACTTTAGCTTTCACTTGCATACCTTGCAACTTTTCTTTTCTTTCGACTTATACTTTCTATTTTGAAGTTTATGATATGTCTCATAATGCGTATTTCATGTTAAGTCTTTTATATTAATCAAGTTATATGCGTTGGAGTTAATTTTAAGAGTAGTTTCGGGGTTAACAATATCGTGTATAATCACTGGATCTGTGATATAACACTGTTTAGTGAGCCAACATTTTTGGAATGGAAACTTGCTAAATGTGGGTATGTGAGAGAAACCCGTACTAAGAATAGTATTGACGTTGTCCAGGTTTATATAATTGTCTTAATTCGTTTGCACTAGGTTTAGAAAAGTTATTTCATGTGTTGCTCTGTGGTGAATAATTAAACATCTGGGTATTTTGAACCGAGTAAGTTAGATTAGTTTAGTGAATCGTAACATCTTTGTTGAACATTGCATGTTTTCTCTGCTATTCTTATTTCGTAGGGAAAATCTATATATTTAGATTCTCTATTCTTTCATATCTATATTTACTCATTCTTCATTCAAACCCTCTTATCCAAAATATTAAATCTATTTTATTTTCTTTATTCTGTCTTCCTTGTTGATCTTTAGAGCTAATCCTTCCCTGTGGGTTCGATATATTTTAAAACTACATCGTAACTATATACTTGCAGTTACCATCATTTTTCTATCTTGATAAGTGGTATTGACAACACCTATACTTTACGTGAATAAGTTTTTGGCACCATTAATATATAGCCAAACTCTTTGCAAAAAAGTTATTAAACTTATTAGTAGAAAAGTGGTGAACAAAGGTTCTCATTGCACTATGATACACTCCAAGCCTCTCCCCAAATAGGTGTGAACAAGGGAGGTACATGCGATATGGCAACAAGTGATCCACTCACTAAGTATCTTTGGTCGCCATGGGGTCGTAAATGATACTTTCGCAAGCTTCATGGTAAATGGGGGCATCCTAATCTTAAAGGCTAAGCCATCTAATGCATATGCTCTTGTTCGATATTTTAAATTTGGATTAACTCATTTGATGACTTTTCAATACTCATCTAAAATTTTTCAAACTTGTTTTAAGTTGAAAAAAGATATCCCCAGCAGAGTCGCCATTGTGAGCGGACGACATTCGGCCAGAGCGGTCACTGCGAGGCTTCAGCCCTTTGTCAAGATGGGGTGTGGGGTTTTTGAAAAGAAAATTTAAGTTGTGTTTCAAAATAGGTGTGTTGCTCGAAAATTATTTTCAAGCTTAAAAGACTTGAGACCTAAATCTCTAGCCTATGTTATAGAGTGGCCACCCGGATCAGCTCTTCTGGGAAAATTTGGTACAACTTAGATCTGTTTGCCTAATCCATACCATAGAACAAAGATTCAAGTTTGGATGAGTTACATACTTTGTCATCATTTGAGTAAAATTACACTTTGTTAGAAACCATGTTTATATTATTCGAACTAAACTAAATATTTTCGGTTTATGTTTTAGTTTATCGCACATGCATAAAGCGGTCAATAAATTGTGGAAAGTAAAAATGTAGGAAATTTAAATGCGCCTAATCTAAGGGGAAATTAATTACATCATTGGGATGGGGGTTTACAAATCACTTAAATACATCAAAATCTAAGGGATACAATCGCCTAGATTACATCAATATCTAACAAATATCACGTTTGATTTCAAAATTAAAAGCGATACCCGAAGGAAATTGAATCCTAACATTCATCTATCCTAAACTACCTGCATCCACAAAGGTTAGCACAAATACGGCACATCACATGTAGTTGTAAATATGTTCATTTTGATCTTTTGCAAGACCCGAGAGGTCTAATTTAAAACATTGAGAGATTTGAAATTTCTTTCATGTAAAAAGGGTTCGTTTTACACACATAAGTTATTTAACCATTTTATTAATGAATATGCCACATGTGAATATTTGTCGGGTCGGTTATCCGGGAACTTCAATTCCCATCGTCGGGGTTTCCTAATGCACTTCGCAATAATATTGATGAAAATAAATCTAAGTCCAAATATATACACAAAATGGCGTTATTGAACCCGTTATGAAAGGGAAACTGTTAAAGTCGGTAAAATAATATCCTAGTACTTCAACCGTTTGAACACCTTTCAGGCTAATTTTGGATTCGTAAAATCCTCAAACATACATCTTATAGTTACTTGATAACTCAGATTTTAGGTCTGAATAGTCACCACTGACCATCCTAAACATAAGACGAAGTTTGAGATTTTTCTAACCATCTGCCTACATTCTGTCTAGAAAGCAATACCTAATGGCATTCCTGATGTTGTTAATGATATTGCAATGCCGTTAACGGCATTACAAAGACAGAACAGGCAGTTTTGCAGATTTTTTACATTTTCACATTATCACACATCAAGAATATAAATATGGTATAAATAAGTGAGACACAACTCTAGGAACTCAGAGGCTTACCCCGTTGCCGTGAATCCACCTCTCTAGGTCTATGAAAATCTCTGGATAGTCCTCCTTATTTCTTTGGTTTGGTTTGCGGTTTTGTTGAAAAATGAAAAGGTATACTCTTTGAGGGAAGTGAAAACTTCCTTAATGTGAGTCTTGGCAAGATGAAGAAGGAGGTAATAATCCTTCTTCTATCAAGTATGGACTTAAAAAAAGCTTAAAACTAGAAAAACGGTTGAAAATGAACAAAAGGAACAAGTATTCCAAATGAGTAGAGTTACTGAACATTTACACTAAGTTTTATTGAGTTAGAACTTAGTAGAAATGGTCAAGGAAATTCTAAACCTCAAAGCTTGCCTAAATTCCTACACAACTCAACTTAGTTTTTGTGAAGACTAAAAACCTCAAACTTACTTAAATAACTCTCAAATATCCCAAGTTCATGCCTTATTCATGAACTTACACTCTCTAATTTTGGAACTACAAGTTGCTATGAGTTAAAAGACCCTAACTTTGATGCTAAAATGTTCAAGAACACTAAGAAAACTTCAAACTCAAACTATACTTAGAGCTCTCTCTCTCTTGCTTTCACTTTATACGAAAAAGAACTCCCCCAACATCTAAAACTCAGCTTTCTTCTTACGGAGCTCTCTTCAATCCAAAGTCAAACTAGTTTAGACTTAGGCCATGCTTTTACTTTTTTCACTTTTTTCACTTTTTCACTTTAAACATTGGTCCCATGTGAAGGGGAGTGTGCCAAATCCTAGGAAAGAAGTCTGAATCTGGTTTTTCAAAAATGTCTGAGCATGTGGGGGGGAGTTGCCTTTTGGCTTGAAAATTGCAGAAAGTGTAATTTTGGTTCTATTTTAGATTCGATGCCGTTAACGACATGAGGTAATGTCATTAACGACATCAAACATGTCGTTAACAACATGGCCATGTTGTTAATGACATGGCATTTTCAAGCTGGGCTTTTGTTTTTAAAGTGGGCTTAAAGGAAGGGGAAGGCCCAAAGTAACAAAGCAGATGAATTCCAAATGATTTTAGGACCCTGCAAAATGTAGAAAGCTAATAAGGAAAAAAATTACAGCTTCATCATCGAACTCGCAAGTCGGGAGCGAAATCCCGTGCTCACAGGACCAATATCGATAAGAGTATTTCGTTAGTTATCATATTCAACCTAACTATAAGATAGAATTTGTTCAGACATTAGTATATGTACATGCATTTAATATATGGTCTTTAATAATTACATAATTCCTACTATTTTCATAGATATTCAAATAGCCCCTTCTATTTAAATTTGGGAAATTTAGTCCAACCAATTTTCCTTAGTAGGTAGCATCCATAGCCATTCATCATAACCCCCGCTATAGCAGGTCAAGCCATAACAACACAACTATGGTTGGAATTCGTCCATTTCCATCCCATGCAATTGTTAATCCATTTGAGTTCTCTTTCTCAAGGAGTCGTACAATCGACGTGCATACCCGATTATACGACTCCTCAAATGGGTCTCTAATCTGGCATTAGCTCCATTGATATGGACAACCAACTCATTTTGGTATAAGCATTAACCTCATCTAGTCTCATGACCAAACACATGTTAGGGGAAAGCATGTTGTACATGTCCTTACATCCGTTAATAAGGTTTGTATCACGACTTATAATGGGAAGACAACTTACCACCTTAATATTATCATAGGGATTTTATTGGTGCAGTTGGTCTTGCCCTAGTCTAGGTTTTACACGATAAGTATGATTATGATAATAATATTTCTGGGCTATTTGGAATTATTAAACTAAGGGAACATGCTCAAGACTGGTATATCATGATTATTCTGTTATGCCAAGACTCGACATGGTATGCAAAACAAACAAGGTTCATGTTTAAGTTATTGCACCTATGTCTATAAGTTTTAATTTAACAACTTAAACCACATTTGTAAAACCATATGCGGAATCCAATTCCCATATTAGAAATCAACTAAGTTTTAAAAGTCTCCTGGGTACACTTGAACCTAATACCAATGGAGATTTCCAGGTAAGAGATGCCCCCTTAAAGTGAATGAGCAGACAAGTCCAATCATTGCCAAAATAAACATGGGCACTTCAAAACGTTGTACCACAGACAATTATGATTTAAAGATTTTGTTCTTTTAATTGAGTGAATTATGGGATGACCCTCAATTTAAAGCATTTACACTTGTGGTACAACATTGTTAATTTATAAGATAATCACCTAGACTAAGTTTAAGCAAAATCATAATCTAGTTGTGTGCCTACTGCCCGCTAGCGCGCACTAGCCCAGTGCCATCGCAGGCGTAAGCAAATTTTGCTCATGGGGTAGCCGCGCAGGTCTCACCCGTGAACAATTCGTGTTCGCGGAGCCCACTCTTAACGGGAAAAATCCCTTGCTACGCTCCATTCAGTTTTTCCCAAAATTCTCCTTTAATCCTTTTACTTATTATTTGGTTCAACCAATTAATAATTTATCCAATGATTTCGACATCCTTAATATTCTCGGTATAGACCTAGTCTATAAGTTATTTACTTAGTTCGGTAAAGGCCTAAAGTGTGTGACCTCATACGATCCCAAAGTATAAGCAGCTAGAGGTTAACCTAAACTTAGCTTCCTATTCGGGAACCTTTAGGCTCAGTGTTCTAGATCGTTATGGAACCCGATAACTCTAAACAATCAAATGGGCTTTCTAGCAATGGCGTATGATCCCCCGATACTCAGAACATCATGTGCTTGTGACTTGATCCAGTTCTACAATAGTAACTAATAAAATACACTCCTTCCATCAGGTTAAGTACCATCCATTTTATTGAGCTCGGATTAAGTGTCGACTCATATAATAGCCATAGCTATCCTAGAATTTGACTTGTTCACAAAGAACACCACTCGCCCTAATGTATCAAGATTATGTAAAAACCCATTCTATCAATCTTATACTCTGATCAGGAGTGACTGATCCCATCTTGACTACTCAGCTAACCAATGAGTGATCATCACTATACTCATAATCACTTGTATCATCCTGATCGCTAGGGTATGAATAAATATGACCCAAAGTATAGTAACTCCTACACAAGGTAACCAGTATCTCAGGTCTGAGGAAACTTGTACTGCTACTGCAATAAAACATGACACCAGCACATGGATATAGTTATTTCTGAGTGTTTTTCTTATAGTGGTCTCCAATGTATTACCCAAATACATTCATGTTTTAACTAAAGGTACCACCTTCAGCTCGTGAGATTGGTTGCTTGGATCTAATCCAAGGAGTAAGCCTACACATGCTAGTCTATCCGCTTCATTAATGTACAGTCTCAATGAAACCATGACTAGGTTTATTTAGACTATTCATAGTAACACATGTGTGCAGTTCTCACACCACATAGCTCCCACTATCTCCTCGCACTTTCATGTTATGAAATAGTCACGGACTTTGTCTTATTAATGTGCTTATATATAATAATACATATTTATGATACTTGTGAGATACATAATTTAAACAAGCACTGATAAATAACAACGATGCCTTTATTATTATTAATAATAATCTAAAAACTGTTTGTGCATTATAACTAATTAAGATATATCGCTCTAATTACCTCTAGGACATACATCATGTCTAATAGGAAGAATGGTTATCCACCATATATAAAGGCTAGGTTTATAAGGGTAAATATTTTGGCCACTTCAATTGAAGAAGTTGATTAAGATTTATTAGAACAATAGTTTTCTAAAGAATAACACATAGATGGTGCTGAGAAACATTTGTTTAATAGTTCCTAGCCTTTCATGAATGATGTTAAAGTTATCCCATCTATTGTACCCACTTTAATAGGGTTTACAACAAAGTAACTTGGTCAATTAAATCAATTAATACAAGTATAGGCTCAAAGTTGTTCAACCAACAAAATCAGGTTTATGATGGTTCTACAAGAGCAGTTTCTTCTCAACAAAAGCAGGCTTATGTTGGTTCACCAAAGACTATCCATGCTCAGGAGATTCAACCGTTCTCTTACTCTGTTTCTTCAAGTAACGTTACATTAAAGAATAATTTTTGGATTGTTGATACAAGAGCTAGTAGTCATGTTACTAGGTCTATGAATAGTTTGGTAAATGTTAAAACTGTTAGTTTTTGACATGTTTTGTTACCTAATGATTTAAAGTTGAGTGATACTCACATAGGTGATGTATGTTTTACAAATAGTTTTGTTTTGAAAGATGTCTTGTATGTGCCTACATTTAGTTACAATTTGATGTCTGTAATAGTTCTCTTCTTTAGCTTGTTTGATATAAGACTTTGCAACCAAAAATAAAAGGCTTGTATCATCTTGAAAGTAAGAAAATTGTTGTTTTAATTTAAGTACTTCTTTTGGTTTTGCTACTACTTGTAACAAACATAATCTCTTGCATTATAGGTTAAGAGATCTTTCTAATAAACAAATTGTTATTTTTCATAAGGCTTTTCTAAATATAACTATTGAATCTGATTTTGCATGTGAAATCTATCCTAAGTCTAAGCAAAAGAGACTTGTTTTTCCTAATTCTGAAACTCGTAGTTTACATACTTTTGATTTCATACATATAGATATATGGGGTCCAACAAGTGTTTCTTCAGATGATTTCAAATATTTTGTGACCATTATTTATGATCACACTAGGTTTACTTGGGCAATTATGATTAAAAATAAATCAGAATTTTCAAATGTAGTAAAGTAGTTTCATCTCAAGGTAAAAAATCAATTTGAAAAAATTGTGAAGATTGTGAAGACGGATAATGATCCTGAATTCTCATTAAACGCCTTTTATGTTCAAAACGGCATTTTTCATCAAATTTCTTGTGTTGAAATTCCTAAAAAATGGTGTTGGTGAGAGGAAGCATCAACATATCTTGAATGTAGCTAGAAGTTTAAAGATTCAAAGTAATTTACCTGTGATATTCTGAAATTTGTTTCACAAGACAATTTGTTCATATGATTGATAGAATTCCCACAACCGTGTTAAATGAAACCAGTCCTTATGAAAAATTATACAAGAAAATACTTGATTATAATAAATTGAAAGCTTTTGGATGTCTTCGTTTTGCTAAAATTTTGTCTAGAGTATAAAGAAATTTGATGATATAGTTGAAAAGTGTCTTTTTCTTGTTTGGATTCTTGTAAAGTTTTAGTATATTGAAATGTTGTGTTTCATGAAAATGTTTTTCCTTACATTTAAGAAAATATTAGGATTGATATTGATGATTATGTGGTTGATAATAATAAAGTTTCTAATAAAATACTAATTGTTGATAATAACAAAAATGACTTAGGTAAAGTTACAAGAATGCATGTTCCTCGTATGTACTTAAAGGATTATCACTGGTTCCTGCTAACTTCTAAAAATACTAAGGAATTAGAAAGTAACAAGCTATATCCATTATCCTCTGTTTTTAATTATAGCAAACTGTCAACAAGAAATAAAGCCTATCTTATTCACCTTAGAGCCTAAAACCTGAGCCTAAAACCTATCAAGAGGCTGCTAAGTCTGAAAATTGGAAAAGGCAATGATTAATAAAATAGAGGCACTAACTAGTAATGAGTATTTAGGATCAAAAGAAAAAGTGATGGTTCTATTGAAAGATATAAAGCATGACTTGCAGCTAAAGGTTATACTAAACCACATGGGATAAACTATATGGAAACCATTTCACCTATTACTAAAATCACCACTGTTAGGATTTTATTAGCACTTGCAACCAAGATAAAGTGGATTTTGGAATAGTTAGTCATCAATAATGCTTTTAAGAAGAAATTTAAATGGATCTTTTGCTAGGTATTTCTTCTAATTGTGTCCCTAGTGCATTTTGTAAATTAAAAAAGTCTTTGTATGGCCTAAAACGTGCAAGCAGGCAACGGAATGCTACTTTAGCTGAATCTTTGATAAAGAAATGATTTGAACAATCTCTAGCAGATCCAACCTTATTTATCAAAGAAACTGAAAATGTTAATATTATTTTAGCTGTTTATGTTGATGGCATCATTGTTGCTAGTAATTCTAAAGATGCAATGAAAATATTAAAAAATATTTTTATAAGTGTTTAAGCATTAAAGATCTTGGAAAGCTTAAGATTATATTAGGCTTTGAAGTGGCAAGAAGTGACAATGGCATTAATTTATATAAAAAAGTACACTTTAGAATTGTTAGCAGAGTATGGCTTATTAGATTCAAAGCCATGCACAACCCGAAAATAGTAACTAAGAAGGCTCACTTTAAAAAGAAAGAACTTTCTAAAGAATTCTTGCGACTTTAGAGAAACTCGTGGAGGATTTCACAAAAAGCACACGAAAAAAGATGTCGAACTCAGAGAGAAATGCTGATTGAAGTACTTTGAAAGAGGGGGGAGGAGGATACTTATAGCCAAAAGGGGAGAAAAAATGCTCCCCCTAACCGATGTGGGATTGATGTTTTACACTAATCCCATGCGGGCTTGTAAGTTCGTGCGGGCTACCCCGTGAGAATCTCATGGAACAACCTGTCACACAAGGTAAGCCCCTCGCATGGGCTTGCCTTGTGCGCTGCGAGCTTCGCGAGAATTTTGCATGCCCGTAACAGCCTGAACTTGCAAGATTTTCTCGCAAGCCCACTCACAGCAAGCTGCACGGGCCTCCGTAATCGCTTGACAGAGCTTGTGAGACCTGCTTGCGGGGCTTGCCTCTTAGACTCTTGTGAGATTTCTCACAAGATCCATTTGCGGTATACTGGTTCGGTTATTCCCCTCTCTTTTTGATAGTTTGGTCTTACCAAAATACAGCTAATTTGGGTTCGACCTTTTTCCCTTTTATTCTCAATATAGACCTAATCTATAAGTTCTTTACTTAGTCCGATAAAGACCCAAAGTGTGTGACCTCAAAGGATCTCGAAGTATAGAGCCGCTAGAGGTTAACCTAAACTTGGCTTCCCATTGGGGAACCTTTCAGCTCATGTTCTAGATCGATATGGAACTCGATAACTCTAGACAATTAAATAAGCTTTCCAGCAAAGGCATATGATCCCTTGAAACTCGAAACGTCACGTGCCTGTGACTTGATCCGGTTCTGCAATAAAAACCAATACAATACACTCCTTCCATCAAGTTTAGTACCATCCAATTTATTGAGCATGGATTAAGTGTTAGCTCATATAATAGCCGTAGCTATCTTGGAATTAGACTTGTTCACGAAGAACACTACTCGTCATAATGTATCAAGATTGACTACAAACCTATTCTATCAATCTTACACTTTGATAAGAGGTTTATGAGTGTGTTTCTTCAACAAGAGGCCTTAAGGTATATCTCCCATTATATCAATATATCATGAGCGATGGATCCCATCTTGACTACTTGGCTTACCAACATGTGATCATCATTATACCTATAATGACCTGTATCATCCTAATCGCCAGGGTATGAATAAGTATGACCCAAAGTATAACAACTCCTAGATAAGGTAACGGGTGTGAGCACGGGATTTTGTACCAGCTCGCGAGTTCAATGATGATGGCTTTTCGGGAAATTTATCCTCGAATCACATGATTTTCGACCATCCGACGATCTTCATATGGGAATACTCCTCGGACGTTTTAAATTATTTAACTAAATAAAAAATATATATATGTATATAAAAAAAAAGACAGGAGAGCCTCGCGTGAGGCTGCACAAGGCAGCCCGCGTGAGACAGCCTCGCGCAAAGCTGCGCGAGGCAGCCCTCGCGGGACTTCCCGCGAGGGGCTAGACCACCCTCGCGAGGGACTCCCGCGAGGGTACTAGACCACCCTCGCGGGACTTCCCGCGAGGGTGCTAGACCACCCTCGCGAGACTTCCCGCGAGGGGCTAGACCACCCTCGCGGGGGAGTCCCGCGAGGGTGCTAGACCACCCTCGCGGGACTTCCCGCGAGGGGCTAGACCACCCTCGCGGGGGACTCCCGCGAGGGTGCTAGACCACCCTCGCGGGGGACTCCCGCGA
>CATIWQ010080028.1:0-38356 GCA_949673415.1 Euphorbia schlechtendalii | reverse complement strand
GTGGGGGTATTCTAATACAAAAATTAAAAAGAAATAAAAGAAGAAGGAGAATTACAACATTATTTACAATAACAAGGAATAAAAATAATTCCTAGGTCAAAAATAAAAATTAAAAAGAAAAGAAGATGAACATGGAATTTGTAGCTCTAGAACTCAGAGGCTTTACCCTTTTGGCGTGAATCCACTTCGACGTGTCCGTTTGATTCCCGGAAGCGTTCCTCGTTCGTTTTTGTAGTTATTGATTTGATTGTGAAAATAATGGTTATGTTGGAAAATAATATGTTTATTTATCCAAAAGAAAGTCAGAATCGGGTTCTAAATTGGTTTTAGACCCGAGAATATTTGAGGATTTAAGAAGAAAAGATGAAGAAATTTTATAAAAAGATGAAGAAATTTGAGTAAAAGATGAAGAAACTTGGGATCCAAAAGTGTTTTGGATCCAAGAAAAAAGAAGTTAGAAGAAAAGAATATTTTTTTGTATTTTTTTATCAGAAGAGAACAATTTTTTTCTCTGAATTTTCGACCCCGTGTACTGAAAAAGACCCGCCTATTTATAGAAAAAAAAGTCCCGAAAAATCCAAAATATAGGGCCTCGCCGGCGAGCGTGTACGCAAGGCGGCCTCCGCGCGAGGCTCCCTCTCGTCCGCGCGAGGTTGCCTCTGCGCGAGGCTCCCTCGCGTCCGCATGAGGTTGCCTCCGCGAGGCTGCCTCCGCGCGATGCTCACTCATGTCCGCGCGAGGCTACCTCACGCGAGGCTGCCTCCGCACGAGGCTTCCTCGCTTCCGCCCGAGGTTGCCTCCGCGCGAGGCTCCCTCACGCGGGGTTCCCTCGCTTCCGCGCGAGGCTACCCTTCCGTTCGAGGCTGCCTCGCGCGAGGTTGCCTCCGCTCGAGGCTCCCTCAGCGCGAGGCTCCAAGATAACGTCTCTTTCATTATTAATATTATTTTATATTTTATTATTATTATTTATTTTTTTTATACAACGACGTGGAATACTCCCATTTAAAGACCATCGGATAGTCGAAAATCGTGTGATTTGAGGATAAAATCCCGAAAAAGCCATCATCCTTTAACGCTCGAGCTGGTACGAAATCCCGTGCTCACAACGGGTATGTTGTATTTCTCGTCCTATCATATGCGATGCATGAAATGTCATGTTTTTTATGTACATGGATGTGATTTTCGTTACATGTTTTATGGCTATACGATATGGCTACGAGGAGCTTGGAATTCGAGCGACGCTACCAAGAGCTCGATGGTTGCTTTTAGTCACTGGATATCAGCCATCAGGGTCTAGATGCTCACTATCATTGCCTTGAGGTTAGTCACCAGGAGCTGGGAGTCCGTTACCAGGGTTTAGAGGCTCAATATCAGAGTTTGGAAGCTAGTCATCAGTGTTTGCAAGCTCAGTATCAAGAGTTGTTACAGTAGAATGTCGCAGCAGAGCAAGCTCGAGTAGAAGCGCAGGCATCCACCTCGGGCCTCCACCAGCCTCTTACGTTTGATCTCGGTTCCCTGGTTGATGACACAAATGTTGGGCAGCTCCTCCCTCCAAAATGGGACACCAATTTTCTTCACACTCCTCAACCTCCTCTTGTATCCTATTCAGCTGATGGTGTTCCCGGGAGACTAGGTGTCGAGGATTTTGAGATATCCACCATGTTACCCCGAGATCTGGTGGGTGGAGATAACGCATAGGCGGTGTACGCTTAGGAGTTCCTTTTTAGCTTTAGTTTTAGATTCCTTTTTCTCAAATCAGACTCTTTTTAGATAACTCTATCTTGTAGAATTTCAAAAAAAACTTTGGATTTATGAAAGAAGAGAGGATTTTGGCCGCTGCGTCCCAGGTCCTCATATGTGGTGTTTTATTTCATGAATATGCTTTCTTGTTTGTGAATGTTTTGCATATATGTATGAATGAATGTTAATGCTAATGTATGCAGTTAATGTGTGTAGGCAACACCGGTCTTGAGGGATTTTCTTTAACTCTCTTCCTTTCTGATGTCGACCTATAATGAGCACCTTAGGGTCTTTCTCCGCACTATTTGGGGACTCAATTTGTGAAGGATAGAGCGCTTTGGTCTGTGAGGTCTTCAATACCTTGCTTCTAGGCCTGTGAATACAGCCTTCATTCGTGCTTCTTTGAAGTTTTGGGATCCTGCCACTCATGTTTTTTATTTTGCCGACTTTAAGCTTTGCCCCTTGGTTGAGGAGTTTCATGCTATCCTGGAGCTCCCTTTTCCGAAGGATTCGACGCCGATATCCCCTGCGAGACTATCCTTCGCCTTTCTTTCTTTCCAATTTGGAGGTGAGGATAAACTAAAGGGTTTATGGAACCTGGAGTCTAGTGGGAGCTTTTTATCAACTTCCCCTAATGTTGGTGGATTCCGGGTTGAAGCTGTCCTTGGCTGGTGTGAGACTACACCTAGCAATCATCTAGCTTAGCCTTCGATGGTGACTCTAATTCTTCTGGCGGAGTTTGTTTGCTGGGTTGGAGCGATTGCCCCTTTCCGCTTGATGTCGTTCATTGACCTACTCTCCACAGGCCTTTCTCCTGCAGCTTTAGCCTTGGTTGAGAATTTGATTCACTTAGATGCTGCTTCGATGAATCTGGATTCAGCAGGAGACCATTTTGCTTTACTAGAGGTAATTCTCCTTCTTTATCTCTTTCCTTCGTGATTTTCGTTTTTTGTTTTAACAAATGGATTAATGTAGGTATGGCTGTTGGAGAAGCTTTGCCTGACTGCTGATCCACGTTTAGGGAAGGCTCGGTACCTCCCTTCACATTATGGTCCTAGAGGCTTTACTAGGAAGGACCATCGTTCGCTGAGTGAAGGTGCTTGGGTTGAGATTCTGGGCTCCTACCGAGCTTTTGAGATTCGTTGGCTCAGCCCTCAGTTGGAGATTCCGTTCGTGGTTACCGACATCCATAATTCTGGTGTTTGGCTAATGGGGTTATTTAGCATCACGTCCTATTCTCCTTCTCGTCTGTGTAGGTAGTACAGGCATCAGCAACGGGTTCCTAGGTCTCTATGCTCAACCCATTTGCATGACTTCGGTCCTGACACACCTAATGCTATAAGGAGGCTTTGGGCACGCGCTCGAGTTGTTATCTTAGATTACACTACCCCGGAGACCACAGATACTGACGACTTCTACCGGAGATGGCTTGGTGAGATCAAGGTTCTCCCCGATGCTGATCATCACTTTATGGTGTCTCGTGAGTGGGAGAGGGATGAAGATGGTTTGGACCCCCTTCCTCATACTTCGAGGAAGCGTGCAAGGTGGAATGACTGGCACCCTTAGATCTTATTTGTTTTAGCCATTTATTTTCCAACTTGTGTTATTTTCCGACCTTTGTTCTTTACTTATTCTTGGACTATGAAATTTTCTCGAATTTTATTTACTTGCGATATTCTGTAAGCACACTATTCATATAAACATAAACATAAATCCTTGCAAACATAACACATTTCATTGAACGACTTTAAAAAGGGTACAAGTTTTCCAATGATTTGAGTCTTGCCGCCAGTTAGCCTAGAACGGGTTTTCTAACTCGCGGTCCCTCTATTCCTCACCTTGTCCTAATTTTTGCCTGAGCCGCCCTTCACGGGTTTTCAACTCATCAGACATTTCTTGCCTTTTATACAAGAATGGTCCTAATTATTTCCCAAATAGCCAAGTGCCATCTGGTAAACGGGTTTCTCTCTTTTTTTTTGTGTACCGCTTTTGTAAATTTATTTCTTTTATTTTTACACGTGGTAGCGCTTGAGCTTATCTTGATTGATTGGATTGATGAACTCGTTTATATCCATGTCCATGATCTTGGCAGCTCCTTTGCTCAAGATTTTCTTAATGACATAAGGACCTTCCCAGTTTGGGTAAAATTTTCCCCGTTGGTCCACATTTGAGGGTCTCATTTGTTTCAGAACCAAGTCTCCTACCTTTAACGGTTGGCTTCTGGCTCTAACTCGACTATTGTATGCCCTAGCCATGCGTTGTTGGTACATCTGCAAATGATCTAGTGCCTTTAGCCGCTATTCGTCAATCATGTTCAACTTATCAAACCAGGCCTTTGCCCATTCTAACTCCTCTAACCTCGCCTCTAGTGCTACTCGAAGTGATTTCACTTCCATTTCCACTGGTAAAACTACTTCCATCCCATACACTAACGAGAAAGGAGTTTGATTGGTTGGAGTTTTGATGTTTGTCCTGTATCCCCATACTGCGAATGGCAACTTATCAGCCCAGTCCCTGTAGGTAACCAACATCTTGCTCAAGATTTTCTTAATCGCTTTGTTGGCTGCCTCTACTAACCCATTAGCTTATGGCCTGTATGGTGATGACCGATGGTGCTTGATCCCATATTTCCTCATTAGGTCTGATGTGGCTCCTTGGAATTGAACTCCATTATCTGACACGATGTGATGTGGGATGCCATATCGGGTGAATATATGTTTTTCTATGAACTTAGCCATCTTCTTAGTGGTGATGTTGGTGTAAGATTCGGCTTCCACCCATTTTGAAAAGTAGTCAACTACTACTATAATGAATCGATGTCCATTAGTCGAGTTTGGCTGAATCTCGACAATAATGTCGATGCCCCACGCTGAGAATGGCCAAGGAGTAGATAAGCTATGGAGTTCGGATGGGGGTAGATGACTGACGTCACCGTATATCTGGAACACATGGCACTTTCGTACTTTCGATACACAGTCTGTGACCATTGTTATCCAATAATATCCCTGGCGTTGTATTTTCTTAGCTAGTGCTATCCCATTCATGTGTGGTCCCAATCTCCCGCATGCATTTGTCTCATTACCAACAGTGCCTCTTGTTCTGTGAGATATCTCAACAGCATTCCTTCTGATGTTCATTTGAACAGGTCCCCTTCTACTAGACGGAATTGAGTCGCTAACCACTGTAATGAGGTTCTTTCAGAGTCTGTTGCGCCTTCTGGTTATTCCCTGGTTTGTAGAAATTTGAAGATGTTGAAGGACCAATTCCCGATAGCTTGTTGATCCTCCATTTCCACTAGGCGACAGTAGAAGGGTTCTTTGGCCGTTTGTAGTACAACAAGCTTGATTGACTGAGTTCTAGGGCCTTCCCACATTGATGCTAATGTAGCGAATGCATCTGCCATTTGGTTTTCATCCCTGGGCACGTGTTTAAAGATGCATTTGGAAAATTTTTGTGAGATTTTCCATACTGCTTCCACGTAAGGATGGAGTGATTCTTCTCTTATTTCCCAATCGCCAGTGACTTATTTAATAACCAGAGCTGAGTCTCCCACCACCGATACTTCTCTTGCCCGTGCCTTTCGAAGTGCCTCTAGCCTAAACAAGCAAGCCTCATATTTTGCCCCGTTGTTTGTTACTGGGAATTCCAATCGTTTAGAAAGGGGTATAACTTCATTTTGTGGTGTTATCAATACAACACCTAGGCCGGCTCCTTTTTTGTTCATTGCATCGTCGAAGAGCATTTGCCACTCTGCATCGAAGTCCTCTATCAATGCTAGTTGCTCATCTGGAAATTCTAGATTTTCAACGTAATCTGAGCCCAAGGGTTGATTTGCCAAAAATTCAGTGACTGCTCATCCCTTAATGATTTTTTTTGCCACATATTAGATGTCGAATTCAAATAGTAGCAATAACCATCAGGAGAGTTTTCCAGCTAGTGTTGGTGACTGGCATAAGTACTTCATCGGGGTTTATCTTTGCGATAGCTTTTATATGATAAGATTGGAAGTAATGATGCAGCTTCTTTGTCAACCAAACCATCATTGTGCAGATTTTCTCTACCAAGGTGTAGCATAACTCATACTAGAGTAATTTTTTGCTCAAGTAATATATTGCATGTTCGCTTCTATCTTCGTGTTCTTGCATTAGCATGGCTCCAACTGATGATTCCTCAATTGCTAGGTATAGGATCAAGGGCTTTCCAAGTTCTGGTGGGCAGAGGATGGGTGGGCTTAACTAGTATTGTTTGATTTTGTCAAACGCTACCTGGCACTAGTCGTTCCAAACCACTGGTTGGTCCTTTCGTAGTAATTTGAAGATTGGCTCGCAAATGGTAGTGAGCCTGGCGATAACTCTGCTTACATACTGTGGAGACCTCAGGAAAGACCGGACTTCTTTCTCAGTTTTCGGCGCCGGCATATCCCTAATGGCTTTGCTATTATCAAGATCCATCTCAATTCCTTTTTGGCTGACTATATGCCCCAGGAGCTTCCCTGATGTGACCCCAAATACACACTATTTTGGGTTTAGGCGTAGATTATACTTTTCGATTCTGGTGAGAAACTTATCTAGGACAGCTGGATGCTCCTCTCTGGTGTTGGACTTCACAAGCATGTAATCAACGTAAACTTCCACCTTCTTATGGATCATATCATGTAAGAGGGTTGTGATTGCCAGCTGATATGTTGCGCCAGCTTTTTCCAAACCAAATGGCATTACCTTGTAGCAGTATACACCCTATTCAATGATGAATGCTGTCTTGATCTTGTCAGTTATAGCCATTAGTATCTGGTTATAGCATAAGAAGCCATCCATGAGAGAATATATGGCTGCCCTTGCTGCACTGTCGACCAGTACATCGATGTGGGGTAGGGGGAAATCATCCTTTGGGGAGGCCTTGTTCAGATCCCTGAAATCCACGCAGACTCTGACCTTGCCATCCTTCTTTGCTACTAGGACAATGTTGGCTAGCCACGTCAGGTATTCAACCACTTTTAAGAATTTAGCTTCAATCTGCTTTGCCAGTTCAGCCTTGACCTTTTCTACCCATTCAGGCCTTAAGCGATGTAGTTTTTGTTTTACCGGCTTGATCCGAGGGTCAGTTGGGATACGATGTTCTGCGATCTGTCTGTCCACTCCAGGCATGTCCTCATATGACCAAGCAAACGTTGCCACGTGACATTAAGTACATTCGTGATCTCTCTTTTTTCTTCAAGAGTTAAATCATTGGAAATTATCACCATTTTTGGCAACTCATTTGTACCCAAGTTCATTTCGTTTAATGATGTGTCATGAATGTTAAAGACGTTATGTGTATGATCATATGAATGCATGGTGCCATCAGGCAGAACATCAAACAAGTAAGCAAAATTATCGTACTTCATTGAATGAGCCTCGTAGGTAAAATTGTCAAAGACATCAGAAATGTTCATTATTACTAGACCTGTTCGCTTCCATGGGCCGGGCTTGGACAAGAATTTTTTTAAAAAACCCGGCCCGAGCCCGAGCCCGAGCCCATCAAAGCTCGAAGATTTATGAGCCGGGCTTGGTTTTTATATAAATACCCAAGCCCGGCCCGAGCCCGGCCCGACGAATAATTTTATATATTTATTATATATTTGTACATTAAATTTATTATTATTTTAAGATTTTATATTTTATCCTATTAAATTTTTATAATTGGTTACAAAGAATGTTACTAAATATTAAAGATTTTAAGTAAACAATGTAATTATATTTAAAATTTAAATATATTTTGATTTTTTTTATATTTTTTCTACTAATTTAATAAAAAAATTAATAATAAATAAAATATTCATGGGCTTGGCCCGGGTTTGGGAATGACCTTGTTAGCCCGACCCGAGCTCGAAATTCTAAAGTACGGGCTTGAACTGGACTTGGCTTAACTTTTTTTATAAAAAACCTGTCAAACCCGGTCCAAATCCGACCCGGCCCGCCCGACAAACAGATGTAGTAATACATAGTAATACATAGACACATGTATATAATTGCTACCCTATCTTTACATGTCTTTTACATAGATACTGTTTGTCAGGCATCTTTTCTTTCCCCTTTGAAGCTTAGCTAGATTCTGCTCATACTTTTTTCTGAGATCTTCTTCTGATTCATGGCGGCAAACCAATCCCAACCTTCCGATCGCATCTCTGGTACATATATTATTTCATCACTCTCTATTTATATCCGTAAATCAGATGTTCTCTTCACCGATTTCTCTTTTTCCGTTCAATTCCTCTTGATTCTGTTAATTCAGCAGGCCGGTGGATTTTTTTAATTGCTTGTGCAGTATATTGATATCAACAAAGTATGCCAGATTCAAGAGGATTATTCAATTGGTGAATAATTCAATTGATTTTGATTTGCTTTGATGGATGTTATATGCCGATAATGAGATCTGATGTGTTAACTTGATTTTTTATGAATTCATACTGGATCAATTGCACCGAGCAACGGTCTGCTGCCTTTTGTTTTTATCCTACATGATTTTCACTTTCACGCACTGATCACAGAATTTCACTGGATTAGAAGTTTATATTGACTAGTGATTGATTTTTCAAAGAGGTTGCAAAAGATGGGTCTCAAACCTGGATCTTAATGTCTCAAATATAGATTTTGTTTGCTGAATTTGTGGGAAAACATCGGATCTTTATTCTTGGGTTTACTTAGTGCAAAGAACGTTTGGTAGACTACTAGCTTTTAATTTCGAAATATTTATGCTCGTCTATTTATCATGTGTGCATAGGTGTGCATGTGTGGGTATGTGCTCACATATTCATAGCTTCAAGTTTTGCTATCCAAACTTTAGCTTTGGTTGGTCAATAATTTCTACTGCATAATTTTCTAAGTCTCTGAGCCATACTGATCATGGATGCAGAAGAAAACCCTGTTGAATCAGATATCTTGAAGGACCAGGTAGTGATATTACTTCAATATCAATTACTTTTTTTTTTTTTTTTTTTTTTTTGCTTTTGTAGCAATCAAATCAAAGAATGTTAAAGAGTTTTTTTTATACTTATTTATTTTCAGCCTCATTCTGCAAAAAACGAAACATCCGTCACTGTCGATCCCTCTCAGGATGTTTCAACCTTTGGACAACCGAGAGAAAGCAATGGACAGTTGGGGTCCTTTGGTTCACCTGAAGATCGTCCGGCCTACCCTCCTAATGTATATGCCCCTCAGGCACAGGCCTTCTTCTATAGAGGTTACTTTTACTACTAGTATTCTAGTTTGGAAGTTCATCTCTTAGAATTTATATGTCATTGACTGGACAATAATCAACTTACTTCAGTTGCATTGAGCTGCCATCTTCTAGTACTAGCATTAAGGCCAATTACATTAAGACCCCCTTGAATTTGGATATTTTTTCCGGATGCCAACCTGAACTTTCAAAAATTTCAGTTAGCGCCGCGAACTTGGAGAAAGCGCACCAATTTTCCCCCTTCAACGCCACGTGTCAACTTTTGGTTGGAGAAGAGAAAAGCATCTTTGAAAAGTCAAACCAACCAAAATCTAATCGACGAGGCAAACTGGTGCACATTTGCCAAGTTTAGAGGTCAATTGGAACTTTTAGAATTTCAGGTTGCATCTGGCAAAAATTGCCAAGTTCAGGGGCCTTGATGCATTCAGCCAAAAAATTAATAATTGCAACTTTTTCAAATTTATGTTACCTATCAGGTCATGAGGATGCCATTGGTGAATGGGATGAATATCCTCCATATGTGAATGCTGAAGGATTGGAAATACAATCGCCTGTAATTGCCCTTTCCCCTTGTATCTACATTTGTTGCAAATATTGCACATGCTACAAATTTTGCTAACTTGATCTCTATTCAGGGTATCTACAATGACAAAGGTTCTATTGTGTACCATGCTGGTTATGGATATGGTCCATATGGACCATACTCACCGGTCACCACACCTATGCCCTCTGTAGGCGGAGATGGTCAACTATATTCGCCCCAACAATTCCCCTTTTCCGGCGGCCCACCATATTTTCAACAGATGGGCCATCCTAGTTCTCCATATATTACTTCGCCGTCACCCCAACCGGAGATGAACAGCTTAGCAAGTATTGGTTCTCCAAGACCTAGCTTTCCTCCTCAGGTAGGATCCTTTGGTGGGGGAAACCTTGCTGGGAATTATGGTTTTCATGACTTGCAACACGGTTTTGATGGATCGCGATCTAGTGGACCTTGGTCGGATTGGCCAAAGCCCTCTGATAGGCACAGACCTGTGACTCCTTTGTCTCCTGCACTATCTCCACAACCTATTGGTCCTTATGGGTCATATGGACAGCATGTTGGAATGGTTTGTTCTCGCAATATATTTTTCTCTATGAATGTTTTTGGAGCTCTCATGACTGTAAATTTTTGTTGCAAAAAAGGCTGGATGCATTGAGAGCTCTCTGAACTTGTCCATAAACATCATTTTCCCCCTAAACTTTCAAAAGTTCCAAGTATTCCCCTGAACTTGCAAAAAGTGCACAAATTTGCCCCCTCAATAACACATGCCAGAATTCGATCGGAGAGAGAATTCAGGAAATGACATTTTTGAAAAGTCAAATCAATCGGAAGCTTACACGTTACATTAAGGAGGCAAACTGGTGCACCCTTTACAAGTTTAGGGGACTATTTGGAACTTTTGAAAGTTCAAGGGGGGGAAATGGCATATAGGGACATGTTGGTGACTTATATATTGTTTAGCATCATCCTGTTACAATAGATTCTCTGAAATTCGAAGACATTTGGCACTACTGTATTATTGATTAGGAACCTAAGTATGCAGAGAGTTTGACTAGATGTGAATTTGGTATCCTAGGCTTATTTACTTCTATAGTAACATGTTGATATTTGTTGATCTTGACTTTTCATCAATGTACTCGTGTGATCCTTATTTCTTTTCAGACAATTTTTAGTGAATATTAGCGGCTATGGCTTACTTTATGTGTTGCTTGAATGACTGTGGTGTCAAGTACTACTATAGGAACACTCTCTTTCTTTCTGAGTACATTGTGAAGCAATAACGGTTCTGAATTTGATGCCGAAATTTTTTTCAGGGTTCTCAACAGCAAAGATCATTTTATGGCGTTGACTCTGGCTCAAACTCCTATACTAGGGGCTACACACAGAGTAATTTTAATCAAGTGCCGAAATTTGGCAATGCATCAGTTTCTAGCTTTGGATCAAATAGTAGGAGTTGGGGTTCTATTGAAAACAGCAGGAGGCGTGGCAGGGCAAGTATTGCACTCTGCAGCTGTAATAGTAGCGTTGACATTCTTGGTGAGCAAAATCGGGGACCTAGAGCATCCAGGCCGAAAAGTCAAAGTAATGTTGAAGATGCTTCCCTTGATAATAGCAAATATAGCAAGCCCATCGCCAAGATCTCTGTCGAGTCATTCAATCAATCAGATTTTGTCACTGATTACAAGGATGCTAAGTTCTTCATTATAAAATCATACAGTGAAGATAATGTTCATAAGAGCATCAAATACGGTGTGTGGGCTAGCACGCCCAATGGGAACAGAAAATTAGATGCCGCCTATCGTGGGGCCAAGGACAAGCCAGAACCCCTGCCAGTGTTTCTCTTGTTCTCGGTAAATGTCTGGTTTACTCATAGAATAGCAAGCAATGTTTCAAAAAACGCTGGGCCTAAGCGGGGACTAATTTAATTTGTTAATATTTTGTATTAGATTAAAATAAATAATTCAACTAAAATTTTGGCAGTGTTGTGAAAAGTCCCACCTAGGCCGATTTTTAAAACGTGGAGAAAATATTAACTCGAAGAAAACCCTGATTTGTCCTGCCAAATTTAGTCTACCGCCTTAGCCGCCTAGCCCGACTTTTGAAACACCAATGGGGAGTGAAGTTGGAAGATTGGCTGAATAACAAATTATTTGTGCAGAAGGAAAAGAGTCCTTTTTTCCTTAGTTGTGGAATTTTTGTTGATGTTGGTATATGCTTCTTTATGAACTTCATGGTGGATATGTCATTTAATATGCAGGTGAATGCCAGTGCTCAGTTCTGTGGAGTGGCTGAAATGGTTGGAGCTGTTGATTTTGATAAGAGTGTAGATTACTGGCAGCAAGACAAATGGAGTGGACAGTTCCCCGTAAAGTGGCATATTATTAAAGATGTGCCCAATAGTCAGTTTCGCCACATTGTACTCGAGAATAACGACAACAAGCCTGTCACTAATAGCCGAGACACACAGGAGGTAGGCATTGTTCTTGTTGCTTTATGGAAACACAAGACTAGTATTGGTACAAATTTTGTAAATCATCATCGTCGTCATCATCATCATCATCTCGAACTTGCTCTAAAAAATCTAGTTTTCCCTGAAATCCCAAAATGACCTTGTAGCTCCCTCAATTTTCAAAAATTTAACTCCCTGAACGCCACATGTCAGCTATTGGTTGGTTGGTTCGACTTCTCAAAGATGTAATTTTTCTGTTCTCTCTCCGATCGGAAGCTGACACGTGGTTTTCACCTTTTAAAATTTGAGGAAGTTATGGGGTCATTTTGAAAGTTTAGACAGGTCCGGTTACCTAATGATGCATTAGGCCCAATTCTTATTTTTCGGGTTCTTGTTGTTCATGTCAATGTGGCATAATGCAGGTGAAACTGGAGCAAGGCATTGAAATGTTAAGTATTTTTAAGAGGTACGAAACAGACATGTCGATCCTGGATGATTTCGAGTTCTACGAGGAAAGGGAGAGAGCAATGCAGGAACGCAAAGCAAGACAGCAAGCGAGTCTGATAGGTGCAGTTGAAAACGAGGCGGCAATAAACGGGGATTTCACAAAGCGGATGTCAAAGAGTTTCACTCAAGTGGTTCGGTTAGACGAGACCAATAAAGAAGGCCATGTTACCGATAGAGGCAGCTCCAATTCAGACAGCTCTGGAAGATTGAAACTGGAAAAAGACGGGATAACAAGCATGTCTTCTGCTAAGGCTAGTTAGAAAACCTAGTGAATGGGAGATTATAATGTGTCTTCTTCTTTGTGAGTGTTACATTTTACTACTTGTTTGGAGCTTCTGTTATAGTTGCTCAGCTGTTTTGTTTCAAACAAAAACAACAACAATATAATAGTAATGATACAATGAATTAAGCTAATATAATTTTACTCAATTATTAAACTAATTTTATTACCATCTCTCTCTTAACGACTCGGAGGTGCTAAATTTCTGAGCTATTATAAATTTTTGAAACAGTATACCATCTTGAACTTACTCGAGAATTGCACAGTAAAATAAATTTATTTTAGTTTTTATAAGTTCGAAAAGTATACCATTATCAGAAGTGAAGATTCGGAAAAGCAAACGCTCGGATTGAGTTATGCCTTCCAATAAAGAAAATAGGGATGGGGGCGTTGTTTGTATCTTACAATTTCAAAAAAATATTTTGGGACCGAACGGACCGAAAAACGGTATGAAATCCTTTTTTTCATCTATGTACCGTTACTTTATGCATATATTACTTATTTAGACACTACATTATGTAATTTAATTGTTAGCATGGTCCGCTCAGGTCTTTGGAAATTCATACCTGATTCCCGTTCTGTTCAAATTGTGATTTTCCGTCTTTGTGTATGCTTGATGTACTTATAAAACAAGTGTTCGGTCGGGATTCTGGCGAAGACCCTCCAATGCTGAATTAAGGAAAAGGGGGTGTGGTGAGATTTATAAATGTAGTTGTTAATATCCGTCACGTACTACGATGCATTGGTATTAATAGGAAGAAGAGGTGATAATATCCGAGTGGATCCCATGCGTGGTGTTTATAATGGTGCCACAAGGGTCTCAACTCTCATAAATGCGCTGCTACTACCTAGTTGACTTGACATTATGGCGGTGATTGTGTGGGCCCGCCAAACGTTCCTCTTGACAAGTGATTCGGGTGGGGAATAATGGCTGAAATCAATACCTGTATCAAATCAGTGATTAGATAAGAGTCAAATAGAACCGAATTGTCACTCTCTATCCAAAAATAAAAAATAAAAAATTCACATTCTAGATATATTTTTTATTTCTCGATTCGGACCAAAAGTCATAAAGTCAAAATTTAGTCAAATACCAACTAATTAATTACCTATCCAAAAGCTAATGTGTACTCGCAAACCCTGAAAAAACCAAGAAATTTTCATGTTCATTTAATTTGCTAATCATTTACATAGGTAATTGGCTGGCGATCAAACCACATAGGTGATTAGGTCGCGGGCTAACTACCTATCTACACCCTATTCCTAGCTTCCCCGAATTTAAGATGATTTTCTCCACCTAGGTAACTAGCCCTCATGCTAATTACCTATCTTCCATAAATAGAAGCATGTTGCTTCATTTGAAGGGGATTCAAAATTTTCCACTCATAAACTCTACTTTAGCTTTTGATTTTCATCTTCCAAGCACATCCAAACCCTCCCCGTTCGAGATATAAACTCATCAAAACTCGTTTCATTACATCTATAAATCAATTTAAATTAAGTTTCATCCCTAAACATCTAATTAAACTAGATCATTCTCACAAATCCACTCATTCTACAAAGTTTATAGCCATAAACTTGTTAGATCTCACTTTTTAATCTAATATTATGGTCATAACAGGGATTAAACCCATTCTCCATCCACATCATTTTCTTTCTTGATAAATTCGATTCCGAACCAGTTCTCACATCATTTTGGACAAACGAGAATGAAACTGAGGGTAATTGGCTCCTAACCCATAGTTTCAAATTCATTATTTTCATATTACATATTCATTTTAGGGCATAGATCTGACTAGAGCTGCTTTACCTTTATTTTCAATAAAATGCATTAATATGTGTAAATGAGCTAGAAGGAGAAGCCCGATTTCCCATGTTGAATCCAAGTTAATAGTACTTCACAATACTTAAACATTTTGGAAATAGCAAACTGCCTAGAATAGTGAAATTAATTGAGTACTAAATATACTCTTAATAATGAAGTTGACTTGAGTTTGTTTAAGGAAAAATAACTCAGTTTATTAAGGAATTAATTAAGTTACGGCTTAAAGTAGGAAAATCTGAGTCTATGCTTAGTACTACATAGTTTAAAATGATATCAACTCAGATGTGCTGAGTTTGCTTTTATTAATTAAAAGCTATATTGTTTGACACTTAGAGAAATAAATGACACTTGTGCTGCTAACGTGTTCCATGAGAAACGAAATATTCTTCATATGCTTTTCAGGTTAAATTACGCTGAAATAAAAGAAGATTTCCAATGGTCCTCACAAGACAAAAGGTGTCTGTACAGAATGTTGGAGATTCCTCACTAAAGTCCAAGGTAAAAGGAATTCTCTGTCATGCACCATTTCTTAGTGTCTCCGCGCGACTCTGCAAGCTTCAACAATGTCAACCAATCTCAAGATTCCATGTTGCATTTCGCGCACCTCTCTATCAAATTGATTTGCTTGAAGATAAATGAGATTTTGTTAATGGAATTTTGTCGCACCTCAAAGTTCAAATTTTCTATCTCTAAATGTCTTGGAATCTATCTCCAATGGGAAGATTTGAAAAAAAAATGAAGAGAAGAGAAATTGAAGAACTGCAAGGATGAAAAGTTTGCAACGGCTACTTCGCAAAGCTTCAAGTATAAATAGAAGACTGAAGTAGATGTTCTAACTTGGTGAATCACCTCGAAATTCTTTAAGAGTTAAAACTCTGCACAAATACCCCCAGCTTCAAGAAATTCCAAATTCAAGCAATCAGCAATTATCCATTGTCCTAATCTGTTTGCAATAGAGAGAATCACTCTTAGATTTAACCTTGTAAGGATTCAACGATTTATAAGTTGAGTTCAGTTCACTATCTTTTATTCAAATATTGAGTGTCAGTTTGGGAAGGGTACCAAAACTAAGTTGAGTGGTAGTTAGAAAGAAAGATACTTTCTGTAAAACTTTCTACTCACTGTAAAGGCTGCTCCACCTAAGTGTGGAAAGATCACTAGTGGATTTAAGCTTGGAGAAGGTATCCGGGGACTAGAGGTAGGCTCGGGGCTGAACTAGGATAAATCAAGTGTTGAAGTTCTTACTTTCGCATTAAGCTTTTATCGCGTTCATCTCATCCATCATTCTTTCTGCCTTAAAGTATTTTTACTTGAAAAGGCAATCTGTACTAAGTAGAGTACTCAACAAGTGATTGAAGATAAACTGTCTAGCTAAGCTGAGCAGTTTATAAGTTTTTATACCCACTCAGCTCAGCATAACTCAACACGCATCTAAAATCTTAACTTGGTTTATATATTTTAATAAATCCAATAAGTAACCAAGAAATGCATTCATCCCCCCCCTCTACGGTTGTTTATAAGCTGTCTAAGGTCCAACAAGTGGTATCAGAGCAAGTGCTCAACTTATTGACTAATATTCTTTGAGTAAAGATCCATAAATGGCTAACAACAACTACATCTCCAGTTCGGGACAGACAGTGCTCCTAAAGGAGAGAATGTCCGCTACTAGACAACTATTGTTTAACGGTAATCACTACACGTTTTGGAAAAATCGCATGAAAAATTTTATTCAATCTCAAAGCATGCAGGCATGGCTTGCAATCAAGCTTGGCCCTAGAGTTTCTACTATTGTGAGGAATGGGGTTCTTCTACCAGTAGATCTAGAGGACTACGATGACGTTGATCTCATACTTCTCAAAGAGAATGCCACAATGATTAATTACTTACACTGTGCGCTAGATCTTAATGAATTCAACAAGGTATTGGGTTGCGAGACAACACAAGAAATCTAGAGGAAGCTAGAGATTACCTATGAGGGGATAGACAAGGTCAAAGAGTCAATGATCAATCTCATGTTGAGGGAGTATGAGATGTTCTCAATGGGAAGTAAGGGTATTCAATGCATGAATACCAGGTTCATTAACATCGTTAATGAACTGAAGAGATTAGGGAAGGAGTTCACCGAGGAAGAGCTGGTGAAGAAGATTCTCTGCATTCTTACCTTAGAGTGGGATTCCAAGAAGAGCGCAATTGAGGAGGCTCATGATCTTAAGATCTACAGCTATGATGAGCTAATAAGCACCTTGCTAACTCATGAGATGTCTCCAAGGAAATATTCTAATTACTCCAAAAGGAGTCGAGGCAAGGAAAGAGAGGGCAAAGCCATTATCATGAAAGCTAATTCCTTTGACGAATCCACAAGCTGCGATTCTGATTAGCAAATGGCCCTTCTAACAAGGAGTTTCAAGCGCTTCATGAAGAAGGACGTGAAGTTCAACAAGAAAAAGTTTCTCGCTAAAATCAAGTCAACTCAGCATCGAAGTGGCTGAGGAAGGACTCAAGAAGGAGCACAACAAAGATATCAAATGTTTTGGCTGTAGAGAAAAAGGCTATATCCAATCAAGTTATCCAAAGACCAAGAAGGATAGATCTAAGAAGAGGTTCACTAAGAAGAATGAGGCACTTGCTGCCACCTGGAGCGATTTAGAAGAATCCTCGTCGTTTGATGAGGAAGTAACTGATTCCGCCAACCTCTGTCTTATGGCCATCGAGAATGAAAGGGGTGAAGGCTTAGCATCTACCTCAGGTAGAGATCAAATAGCTGTTGACTCGGAAGCTGAGCATAGTAAAGGAAAGGCTCCTCAAACTAAGGTACATCCTGAAATGCCTTTATCAATTAAGAGTTCACCCAGGCTCTCTTTAATGTTATGAAATTGACTAACAAGTTGATGAAAAACATCAAAGAGCTAGTGAGGAGAAGTGAAGATCAGGAAGACACTATCGCTTCATTATCTATTGACATCCACTTTCTTCAAGAAAAAGCTAAGTATTAGGGTTGTCATGTCAGCAAGCTCACTAAGTAATTAGATGAGTTGACTGCTGAAATCACACCTTTAAAGAATGAACGTATTCCTCCTCCAGCCAATAATCAAACTCTGAATAACCAAACTCGCAATTCTAAGAGGAAGAATTCCTCTAAAAAGAAGAAATCGAGCCAGCCCAAAATAAAAATGGTGTACGGTTTTTGTGAGAAAGTTGGACATGCTATAGTTCTGTATAGGCATAAAAATGGTTATTACGATGATTATGATTGGAATAACCTAAGCACTGCTAACAAAGGAGGACCCAGCTCGAAAGTATGGGTACCTAAGAAAATGTAACTATTTTGTAGGTGAGCCTTAGATCCATTGATGACTCTAGAATGTGGTATGTGGATAGCGGATGCTCAAGGTATATAATGGGAGATGAAATTCAGCTCATCTCATTGGAGTGCAAAAGAAATAGAAGTTCTAGTTTCGGAGATAAAAAAAGGCATGATTGTGGGCTGTGGCACTGTTGGTGTCTCTCCTTCAATCAAAGAGGTGTCTCTGGTCAAAGGACTCATGCTCAACTTACTTAGTGTAGCCTAGCTTTGCGGAAAAAGGTAGGAAGGTTACATTCAACTCAGCAGATTGCTCAGTTAGTGATTGTAAAACTGATTCTACTATTCTCTTTGCTCCTAGAATCAATAATGTGTATATGATTGATTTATCCCTTGGCTCTACTAATGTGTGTCTTGTTTCTAAGGAGGATAATTCATGGCTTTGGCACATAAGATTGGGTCATATAAATATGAATATTCTATCCAAACTGGCCAAACAGCAATTTGTTGTGGTTTACTCAGCATTAGCTTTAAAAAGGATAAACTATGCTCAGCTTGCCAGTTAGGTAAGCAGGTTAAAAAATCATTTAGTTCAATTAATCACATAGTAACTAAGCGACCATTGGAACTCCTCCACCTAGATCTTTTCAGCCTAGTTCAGCCTATGAGCATGGGAGATAAAAGATTCTCGTTGGTGGTTGTAGATAACTTCACGAGATTCACGTGGGTAGTCTTACTGAGTAGCAGAGATGAAACATATGAATCTTCTATCAAGCTTAGTAATTGGATAATGAACGAAATAGTAACTAAAATCAGTAGAATCCGAAGTGATCATGGACGTGAATTCGAGAACTTCCATTTCGAAGAATTTTATTCAGCGTATGGCATTTACCACAACTTCTCTTCTCCCTATACACCTCAACAAAATGGGGTTGTAGAAATGAAGAATAGAACCATAGTTGAAGTGGTTTGATCTATACTGAGTGATAACAATCTACCAAAGTACTTTTGGGGAGAAGCTTTTAACACAGCTTATTATATCTTGAATCAAGTTTTAATTCACCCAATTCTAGAGAAAATACCCTATAAACTTTAGCGAAGGCGCAAGCCTAAGACTGGTCATCTTAAATCATTTTGTTGTAGGTGCTTTATTCTTAACACCAAGGAGCAACTACATAAGTTTGATCCTAAGTCTGATGAAGGTATCTTTTTGGGATAAAATATATGTCAAAAGAAACCGGCCTATTAGAGGAGTCTATGCATGTACATTTCGATGAAACTAACAATGCAAATAGACATTCATATGATGAAGTTGAAGGAGTAACCCAACAAGCAAATCCACTTAGTATGCCACTCTCCATGCTGCCCAACCCAGCATAAGAACCTGAAGCTGAGGAAGTCAAAGATGATGATTATCTCTCTATCAACTTCAATAATGGCGAAGATCAACCTCCACCTCAGCAAACCATTATCGATCCTCGAGCAGTTGATCGGAGTCTACCAAGGGAGATTAGAGCTCATCACAACCATCCGCTAGACAAGATTTTTTATGATGTTCATAATCCGGTAATGACGCGAGGTCAGCTCACTAGGATGATGAGTCATCCAACTTTCATCTCTCTGATTAAACCCAAGAAGTTTGAAGATGTAGAAGGATATGATTATTGGATGATCACAATGCAAGAGGAGCTGGATCAGTTCAAGCGCAATGATGTTTGGGATCTAGTTCCTAAGTCTAAAGAGAAATCAATTAGCGGAACCAAATGGGTTTTCAAGAATAAGCTAGATGAAGATGGCTCTGTTGTCAGGATCAAAGCTAGGCTTGTTACATAAGGCTACAATCTTAGCTAGACGAAGCAAGATTGTTACAATGAGATAGATGAAGATGAATAAGCTAGATGAAGATGGCTCTATTGTCAGGATCAAAGCTAGGCTTGTTACGTAAGGTTTGTTAGCGGAACCAAATGGGTTTTTAAGAATAAGCTAGATGAAGATGGCTCTATTGTCAGGATCAAAGATAGGCTTGTTAAGTAAGGCTACAATCAGCAAGAAGGCATTGATTATGGTGAGACATATGCTCCTGTCACCCGGCTTGAAGCAATTAGAATCTTGTGTGCTTTCGCATCCCATACAAACTTCAAATTATTTCAAATGGATGTTAAGCGCATTCCTGAATGGATTCATTCAAGAAGAAGTGTATGTTTGCCAGCCTCCTGGCTTTGAAGATCCGAAGAATTTTGAGCATGTCTTCAAATTGAAGAATGCTCTCTACGAATTAAAGTATGCTGCAAGAGCTTGGTATGAGAGGTTGACCAATTTCTTGATTAGCAAAGGTTATGAAAGCGGGAAAGCAGATACAACTCTGTTTATCCGACAAAGAAAAGAAGTTGTGTTGCTGGTCCAAAATATATGTTGATGATATCATATGTGGAGCAGCTGATGAGAAGTTGTGCATGGAATTCAGTAAGAAGATGAAAAGCGAGTTTGAAATTTCTATGATGGGAGAGCTCAAATTTTTCCTTGGTCTTCAAATTAAGCAGAATGAAGATGTAATCTTTATTAGTCAAGCGAAGTACGCTAAAGAAGTCCTGAAGAAGTTTAACATGAATATTCAAAGCTAATGTCCCATGGCCTTTGATACTATCTTAAGTAAAGATGAAGTTGAAAAACTTGTAGACAGCAAGTTCTACAGAGGAATCATTAGTTCTCTTCTTTATCTTACAATTAGTAGGCCAGACATACAGTATGCTGTGTGCTACTGTGCTTGTTATCAAGTTGATCACAGAGAATCTCATTTAGCAATTGTGAAGAGAATTCTCAAGTACTTGCAAGATTCTATTGAAGCAAGTATGTGGTATCCCAACAACTCAGATTTCGCTCCAAGAGGATTCACAAATGCTGATTAAGGAAGAGACAAGGTCGATAGGAAAAGCACCACAGGAGGATGCCATTTCCTTGGAGAATGCTTAGTCTCATGGTACAGCAAGAAGTAAACTTCTATTGCGCTGAGTACATGTAGAACCCAAGTTAATAGTACCTCATAGTACTTAATAGTTTTAGAAATAGCAAACTGACTAGGATAGTGAGATTAATTGAGTACTAAGTAGAATCCTAATTAATTAAGCTGACTTGAGGTTGTTTAAGGGAAAACAACTCAATTCTGCTAAGTAATTAATTAATTATAACTTAGAGTAGGAAAAGCTAAGTCTGTGCTGAGTACTACATAGTTTAGACTTATCTCACTCAACTCATGCTAAGTTCCACTTTTGTTTAATTAAAAGCAGTTTTTTCTTTACACGTAGAGACCTTATGACACATATGCTACTAACGACGTTTGTGAAGGAACGTAATATTCTTTAGTTATTTTTTAGGAGAAAAAGATGCTAAAATCAATGAAGATTCTTGTGGTCCTCACAACGCTAAATAGTATTAGTACGGTGAGTTAGAGATTCCTCGCTACGGTCCAAGTGTGAGCACGGGATTTTGTACCAGCTCGCGCGTTCAATGATGATGGCTTTTTCGAGATTTTATCCTTGAATCACACAATTTTTGAGTATCCTGATGCATTCAAATGGGAATCCTTCTCGTCTCTAAATTCAAAAGGACGTTTTCAATAAAATTATTCAATTAATTAAAAAACATAAAATACATAAAACATTGCGGAAAACCAGATCCGGGGGCCTGCATTACCAAAGGCGGGCGAGGAAAAACTTCATCAAAAGGCTTCGGCGAGGCAAGTCTCGCCAAAGTCCTTGGCGAGGCTGCCTCGCCAAAGTCCTTGACGAGGCTGCCTCGCCAAGCTTTGGCGAGGTAGGAGCCTCGCCAAAGAGCTTGGCGAGGCATATCCCCTGCCTCGCCAAAGTCGCGATGAGGGGCCTCGCCAGACTTTTCTTTTCCGGCGAGACCCCTCAACAGAAAAACTTGCCTTTTTTGGATTTTTGGGATTTCTCCTATAAATACTCAGGTCTTTTTGGATAATCGAGGCTTGAACAATTTACAGATAAAAATATAACTTTCAGAACTCTTTCCAAGAATTAAGACGAATATTTTTGGACTTCCAACACAATTTTTTTTACCTAAACTAAGGGACGAGGAGGATTTTCAACGGCCAATCGGATACTTTCGAAGTGGATTCATTCCGTAAGGGTAAGCCTCTGAGTTCCTAGAACTGTAATTCCCATGCTTTCAGTGTTTAATTTCTTCTTTTGATTTCATCAGTGAACCTAGGATTTTAATTACTTTTATTTTATTTCAACTGTTGTAATTCTTCTTCATCTTTTTCTTTATTAAAAGTAGATGTATGTTAGAACACCCCCACGAAGGGAATAAAACATATTCCTGGACAACAGCCCTCATCAATTTACCATGAGAGCAATTTCATTAATTAAAATGAGCAACCAACGTGCTAATAAAACGAACTGTTTTATTTAAATAACAAACAAATTATTGCAATTGATTTTCTTTTAGGCCACACGGGCCTCGCCAAATTCAAAATCGAACATACGTGATATCCCCTATGCTAACCTTTGTGGATGCAGGTAGATTAGGATAAGATTTATGTTTAGGATTTTAATTTTCCTTCGGGTATCGCAATTTCATTTTTTTGGGAAATGTAATTAGTAGGTTAGTGGGTGGTTGCATCCCTCGAATTTTGGAAGCCTTGTAATTTTTATTTTCCGCATTTATTTTTTTCATTTATTTACTGCTTTGTGGATGATTTATTATTCCGCCTTGTGGATGATTTATTATTTTTGCCATACGTGAATCATGCATATAAACTCTAAAAACGACCTAAGTGCGAATGTGCACAACTAAGAGAATACTGTTTTCTGTAGATGTAATATAATGTGATCCAATGAGAAATAAGCAACTTATCCTAGACCCGAATCTCTATGTCTTAGTGGGCCGTCCCCCGGACGTTAAGCCTCACAGGACTCTAATTCCTGGAAAGAGCTAATCCAGGTGGCGACTCCACACTAAGAGATGGCGGATTCGGGTTCGAATTGATCTAAAATGTTTTCTCTTTCTCTTTCAACCTTTTTTCCCAGGTCCCTGACCCGGTAGTTTTCTTTTTTTAAACACCCTGGTGGACCGCGCCTCTCATCTCGGCCCACCGCTCCGTGTCACCTGCTCACACCAAGTAAAAGGAATTTTTCTATTATGCGCCTCGTCTCAAATGTCTCTGCGCATTTTTAGCAACGTCAGCAAAGTCATCCAATGGGAAGATTCTACGTTGCATTCTAGCATGTATCTCTCAGAACCAAATTGCTTTAAGATAAACAAGATTTTGTCAATGGAATTTTTTATCACGCCTAAACGTTCAAATCTTTATCTCTAAACATCCTGGAATCTATCTCCAATGGGAAGATTCGAAAGATTTGAAGAGATGAGAAATTGAAGATCAGGGATCTCGTAAAGTTTGAAATGGCTATTTCGCAGAGCCTCAACGTATAAATAGAAGACTGGAGCAGACGTTCAAACTTGGTGAATCACCTTGAATTTCTTAAGAGCTAAAACGCTATGCAATTTATTCTAGCTTCCAAAGAAATTCCACTGCAAGCAATCAGCAAACATCAAAGTCTTATCTATTTGTAATAGAGAGAAATTACTTAGATTAACATTGTAAGGATTCAATGTTTCTATAAGTTGAATCCAGTTCACTTTCTCTAATTAATCTAAGTGTTAGTTTGGGAAGGGTAACCAAACTGAGTTGAGTGGTAGTTAGAAAGGAAGGTACTTTCTTTAATTGTGTCTACTCGGTGTAAAGGCTTCTTCGCCTATTGAAGGAACTAATCACTAGTGGATTAAAGCTCGAAGACGGTATCCGAGAATCGGAGGTAGGCTAGGGGCCGAACCAGGATAAGATCTCAGGTGTTGTCGTTCTAACTTTAAGTAATTAGCTTTATCAACGATCTTCTCATTCATCTCTCTCTCATTCATTTATTTGCTTGTTATCCGATTTGTGCTGAATAGTCTTGCTCAACTAAAGATTGAAGATAAATTATGCTAGCAAAGCTGAGCAGTTTATAAGTTTTTATATCGCACTCAGCATGTATATAAACACTGAACTTGGCGAATAAATCTAAAAAAGTTAAAAGTAACCAAGATAACGCATTCAACCCCCCCTCTATTGTTGTTCATAGCCTGTTTACAGACCAACAAGTGGTGTCAAAGCAGTTGCTCAACTTTTAGACTAATCATCTTTGAGTTATATCCATAAACGGCTTACAACAATTATGCTTCCTATTCCAGTTAGGCAGTTCTCCTTAAGGAGGGAATGTCTTTTACTAGACCACCTCTTTTCGATGGTAATTACTATAAATTCTGGAAAAATTGCATGAAAAATTTCATCCAGTCACAAAGCATGCAGGCCTGGCTCACTATTGAGCTTGGTCCCAGAGTTCCCACAGTCACGAGGAACTGTGTTCGTACACTAATAGATCTAGAGGAATATGACAATGCTGACCTAAGACTTCTTAAAGAGAATGCAGCAATAATTAACTACTTGCACTGTGCATTATATCTTACTGAGTTTAACAGGGTCTGAAGATGTGAAAAAGTATAGGAAATCTGGAAGAAGCTAGAGATTACCTATGAGGGGATCGACAAGGTCAAGGAGTCAAAGATCAATCTCATGCTAAGAGAGTATGAGATGTTATCGATGGGTGCTAGCGAGGGTATTCAAAGCATGAATACCAGGTTCATTAACATTGCTAACGAACTAAAGAGGCTTGGAAAGGAGTTCACTGAGGAGGAGCTCGTCAAGAAGATTCTCTGCACTCTTACAGTAGAGTGGGATTCCAAGAAGAGCGCTATCGAGGAGGCTCATGATCTTAAGACCTACAGCTATGATGAGCTGATAGGCACCTTGCTAACTCATGAGATATCTCTGAGGAAATACTTAGATTACTCCAAGAGGAATCGAGGCAAGGAGGGAAAAGCCATTATCCTTATAGAAGATTCATCAGATGAGTTCACTAGCTATGACTTTGATGAGCAAATGGCCTTTCTGACCAGGCATTTCAAATGCTTCATTAAGAAGGAAGGGAAGTTCAACAGCACGAAGAAACTTCCTGCTAAAATTAAGTCAACTCAGCACCGACGAGGAGCTAAGGAAGGACCAAAGAAGGAGCATAGCAAAGACATCAAGTGCTTCGGGTGTGGAGAGAAAGGCCACATCCAATCAAGCTATCCAAAGGCGAAGAAGGATAGGTTCAAGAAGAGGTTCTCCAAGAAAAATGAGCCACTTACTGTTACTTGGAGCGATTCAAAAGAGTCTTCATCATCTAATGAGGTAGCTACTGATTGGGCCAACCTCTGCTTGATGGCCATTGATGATCATAGAGGCGAAGGCTCAGCATCGACCTTTAGTAGAGATCTTTCCGTTGTCAACTCTGAAGTTGAGCGTGATAAAGGAAAAGCTCCTCAGGTTGAGGTACATTCTGAAATTCCTTTATCTATGGATGAATTCTCCCAGACTCTCTTTGATGTTATGAAAATGACTAATTAATCAATGAAGAACATCAAAGAGATAGTGAGGAGAAGTGACAATTTGGAATATACTAATGCTTCCTTATCGCTTGATATCTGGTTTCTTCAAGAAAAGGCTGAGTATCAAGAGTGTTCTATCAACAATCTCACTAAGCAATTAGATGAGTTGATTACTGAGATAAGGGCTTTAAAGAAGAAAGAGGTTCCTCTTCCAGTAAAAAATAAACTCAGATTAACCAAACTCGTAATTCTAGGAGGAAGAATTCCTCTAAACAGAAGTAAGCGAGCCAGCCCAAACCAAAAACAATGTATGGTTTTTGTGGGAAAGTTGGACATGCCACAGTTCTATGTTAGTATAAAAATGGTTATTACAATGAGTACGATTGGTCAAACCTAAGCACTGCTTACAAGGGAGGACCCAGCTCAAAAGCATGGGTACCTAAGAAAACGTAATTGTTTTGTAGGTGATCCTAAAATCCTCTAATGACTCTCGAATGTGGTATCTGGATAACAGATGCTCAAGGCATATGATGGGAAATGAAAGCTAGTTCATCTCATTGGAGCGTAAAAGAAATGGAAGTGTCAGTTTTGGAGATAACTAGAAAGGCAAGATTGTAGGCTGTGGCACTATTAGTGTCTCTCCTTCAATCGAAGAGATTTTTCTAGTCAAAGGTCTTAAGTTCAATCTACTCAGTGTAGCCCAGCTCTACAACAAAGGTAGAAAGGTTATATTCGACTTAGTAGGATGCTCAATAATTGACTGTAAGATTGACTCAACTATACTCTTTGCTCCTAGGATCAATAATGTTTATATGATTAATTTATCCTCTGGTTCCACTAACATTTGTTTTGTATCTAAGGAGGATAATTCGTGGCTTTGGTATAGGTCATATTAATATGAACATTCTGTCAAAACTAGCTAGAAAGCAATTAGTTGTGGGGTTAACCAATATCAGCTTTGAAAAGGATAAACTCTACTTTGCTTGTTAGCTTGGTAAGCAAGTTAAGAAATCATTTAGATCAGTAAACCACGTGGTGACTAAGTGACTGTTGGAGTTACTTCACCTGGATCTTTTCAGCCCAGTTTAGCCAATGAGCTTGGGTGGTAAGAGGTTCACTCTGGTGGTAGTAGATGACTTCACGAGATTCACATGGGTAGTCTTACTGAGTAGCAAAGACGAGACTTATGAATCTTTTATCAAGCTCAGTAACCGGATAATGAATGAAATATGATATAAAATTTGTAGACTCCGAAGTGATCATGGACGTGAAATCAAGAATTTCCATTTCAAAGAATTCTATTCAACGCATGGCATTGACCACAACTTCTCTTCTCCCTATACGTCTCAACAAAATGGGGTTGTAGAAAGGAAGAATAAGACTATAGTTGAGATGGCTCGATTCATGCTAAGTGATAATAATCTACCAAAGTACTTTTAGGGAGAAGCTGTTAACATAGCTTGTTATATCTTGAACCAAGTTTTAATTCACCCAATTCTTGAGAAAACTCCCTAGGAGCTTTGGCCAAGGAGCAAGCCTAAGATTGGTCACCTCAGATCTTTTGGTTGTAGGTGCTATATTCTTAACACCAAAGAGCAACTAGGAAATTTTGATCCTAAGTCTGATGAAGGTATCTTTTTGGGATACTCAACTAACAGTAGGGCATATAAGATATATGTCAAACGTAATGGCTTATTAGAGGAGTCTATGCATGTAGATTTTGACGAAACTAACATTGAAAAAAGATGTCCATCTGCTGAAAATGAAGGAGTTCCTCAGTTTTCAAATCAACTCAGTATGCCACAAGTTGTGCTACCCAACTTAGCATAGGAGCCCCCAACTGAGGAAGCCAAAGATGACGATGAAGATCTTTCTATCAACTTCAACAATGGTGAAGATCAACCTCCACCTCAGCATCCCATTATCGATCCTCCAGTAGTTGATCTGAGTCTTCCAAGAGAGATTAGATTTCAACGCAACCATCTGCTAGACAACATAGTTGATGATGCTCATAATCTTGTGATGACGTGAGGTCAGCTCAGTCGGATGATGAGTCATCCAGCCTTCATTTCATTGATCGAGCCCAAGAAGTTTGAAGATGTAGAAGGAGATGATTATTGGATGATCGCAATCCAAGAGGAATTGGATCAATTCAAGTGCAATGATGTTTGGGATCTAGTTCCTAAGCCTAAAGGGAAATCGATCATCGGCACCAAATGGGTTTTCAAGAACAAGCTTGATGAAGATGGCATTGTTGTCAAAAACAAGGCCAGGCTTGTTGCTCAAGGCTACAACCAGCAAGAAGGAATTGACTATGATGAAACTTATGCTCCAGTAGCCCGATTTGAAGCCATTCAAATACTCTATGCTTTCGCATCACATATGAACTTCAAATTGTTTAAAATGGATGTCAAAATCACTTTCCTGAATGGATTCATTCAAGAAGAAGTGCATGTTCGCCAGCCTCCAAGCTTTGAAGATGCTAAGAATCCTGAGCATGTCTTCAAATTGAAGAAAACGCTCTACAGATTGAAGCAGGCTCCAAGAGCTTGGTATGAGAGGCTGACCAACTTCTTGATCAACAAAGGCTATGAAAGAGGCAAAGCAGATAAAACTCTGTTTATTAGGTGAAGGGAAAGAAGATGTGTTGCTAGTCTAAACATACATTGATGATATTATATTTGGAGCAACTGATGAGAAGCTGTGCAAAGAATTCAGCAAGCAAATGAAGAGCGAGTTCCTGATATCTATGATGGGAGAGCTCAATTTCTTTCTTAGTCTTCAAATCAAGCAAACTGAGGATGGAATTTTCATCAGCCAATCCAAGTATGCAAAAGAAGTCCTAAAGAAATTTCACATGGAAAATTCGAAGTCAATTTACACTCCTATGGCCACGGATACTATCTTGAGTTAAGATGGAGCTGGTACACCAGTAGATAGCAAGTTCTATAGAGGGATAATCGGTTCTCTTCTTTATCTCATTGCTACTAGGTCAGATATACAATATGCTGTGTGCTACTGTGCTCATTATCAAGCTAATCCTAGAGAATCTCATCTAGCCACTATGAAGAGAATTCTCAATTACTTATAAAGATCAATTGAAGCAGGTCTGTGGTATCCTAGCAGCTCAGATTTCACTCTTAGGGGATTCACAGATGCTGATTATGGAAGAGACAAACTCGACAGGAAGAGTACAATAGGAGGTTATCATTTCCTTGGAGAGTGTCTTTTCTCTTGGTACAGTAAGAAGCAAACTTTCATCACACTGAATACAGCTGAAGCTGAGTATATAGTAGCAGGAAGTTGTGTAGCACAATTGCTTTGGATAAAGCAGAAATAGGAAGATTATGGTATAAAGTCAAATTGTCTCGAAGTTATGTGTGATAATAAGAGTGCAATTGACCTATCCAAGAATCTAGTTCAGCATGGGAGAATGAATCATGTCAACATTAGGCATTACTTCATTAGAGATCATGTGCTGCGAGGAGATGTCAAGCTGGAGTATGTTCCATCAAAGAAACAGTGTTAAGATATCTTCACCAAACCACTGCCTGAGGAATAATTTGGTGTACTAAGGCAGTTGATTGGTATGGCAAATCCATGATGAAGAAGAAGAATGAAATTCTCAAAAAAATTGGATAAGTGTTGGAGATCAAGCATGAGAAGACACTTGGATAACACCGTCAAATATTTTAAAGTAACAGCATTAGTTACTGTTCGTGGTTATAATTCAAACCTCTACGTTTCAAAAAGATGCACGCTTGAATAGGAACCATTTTTACCAAACTCACTGTTTTACTGAGCTGGTTAACTAGATGTCAATCTCAGCATTCATTTTCATCTTAAGATGGGATTAAGGCACATATCCATGAGAGCTGAGATCATCTATAAAAGTTGAACAATTGAAGAGAGAAGGTCACTTGCTTTTTGCTAATTTGAAATCTCAGAGCATTCTAACCCTAATCTCTTCTTCTTTCAAATTCTCTCAATCCTCTCTTAACCTCACTCAAATGGAGAAAACCATGACCACCTTTGGAATCAAGAACACCACAACCATGGAAATTATGGTGAACGCTCAAGGAAAGACGGAGAAACTGACTTTAAAAGCTGGAATCCGTCTTGCAAAGATTGAATGGGAGGAGAACTTGGATTTTGGTCTAGTTTATGAGGTGAACTATGATGGATTGTTGCTGAACAAGATGATGCATAAAGTTATCAAGCAACATCACCTCAATTCTTTCTTGAAGATGGAAGGTCCTACTATCATAGACCTCATTAGAGCTTTCTACACTCATCTATATGCAATTAAGGGCTTTAATGACTTGATGTTGATGGACTTTGTAGGGAAAACAACACTGATTTGCTCCAAGCTGATAGGGAGCATTCTCAATATGCCTAACTAAAGCACTCAACTCCGCAGATCAGGTGATGAAGATACCGTCATCATTCCCAAAGATTGGGAACTCCTAGCCAACTATGTCTCTGGGGAGATTGCTACCAGCGAGATGTCATGGACAACAAGGATGTGCCATGAGCTGGCAGTGAAGCTATTGCTACCAAGACTGGCTCGTTGACTATCTATACTTATTTCGAACGTTGTGTGGTCTACGATATGGTAGAGGGTAAGAAGCTCAATTAGCCAGTGATGATTCTTCATCACTTAACAAAGCTGACTATCATCTATGACTATGGCTACCTTATAACTGAGGTTATGAGGGCAGTGAAAGTCGACTTGGGCGAGTTTCTGGGGGAGTCGGGTAAATCAGTTTTTCCAATGAAGAGAAGACTTGAACTGTCTCACTTCAGCAAACTGACTTACAATCAGGTCCATGCTAGGTACACCAAGGCACAACAAAAGCAAAAGCAAAAGTGTGTAACGACAGTATTGCTTGTGGACATTAGCAAGGAGGAAGAGCATCAATTCATGGTGGACTTTGAAAAGGGTAATGACTCTGATGAGGTTCCCATCTCAACTATAATGGAGAAGGTCCCTACCACCTCCTCCATAGCTCAGAAGGCTGCTTCCTCTAAGGCCAAGGGGAAGAGTCCAGCCAAATCCAGTGATGCTCCTGCTCAGCATCAAAGAAAGAAGATGCAAGCTAAAACCAGCACATAAAAAGAGGTAGAGGCTAAGCTGTTAGCTGAGCAGCAAGTTGAGGAAAAGGAGACAAAGATTGAGGCTAATAAGTCCTTGTGCTAAAGGAAGCACAAAATGGTCTTCTTAGAAGATACTGAGGAGAAGGGCGAGGCCAAGAAGTCTAATGCTGAATGTCCTCAGCAACAAGAGGACCAGGATGTGTCCAATGCTACTGAGGACATTCAAGATGTATTTGCCAAACTTAAGGGCACTTAGTGAAAGCGTTCTACTACCACAAGGTGTGCAGAAAAATGTGCAGGTGGTGAGCAGCGAGGAGGACGCTAGAGAAACCTTCATCTTGATTCCCAAGTAATCTGATCCTCAGGACCCTAGCATCCACACTCCCACTTAAACTCATGTTGATGAGTCTTCTTCTCAGCATGAGCAACCTTAGGCAGACCCATCCTTGGGTCAAACAGCCAACCCAGAGGTTCCTCAAAAACCTGCCCCTTCTTCTTCTCCTATAAATCCTTCAAACCCATCTCTTGTAAATTCTTCTATCCCTTCAGGTTCTACTCAAGTAGATCCTAAAAAGTAGAAAAGTTCTTCTTTTGTAGATCTTGAAACATAGAAAAACTCTTCTCCTTCCCCTTCTGTACATTCCCCTATTCACATTTCTTCACCTACAATTAGTCAAGATTCTTTTCCTTCATCACCATCTCCTCCTATACATTCTCAACCAATAACCAATTCTTCTAGAGCTTGATAAGTGTATAATTACACATATTATCACATTAATTTTATACAATAAACACTGTAGTTTTAGTCATTTTTATACTTCATATAAAAGATTTCGCGTGGTATGTAGTTGTTTTTTATGCAAATGCAGATACTAGGTAAATCTTGGGAGTAAAATGAGCTAAAGTGGAATTCCATGAAAAAAGAGTGAAAAAGGTGCAAAAAGATATGTGGAACTTAAAGATTTGGCTTAGGATCGAAGCTATCGAAGATCGGTGAAGTTACAAGAAGAATTCTGAGTAAAACTCAATTCACGGTCGCGACAATCATTCACAATCGCGACTTGTTTACTTCAGAAATAGAAGATTGCCAATCAAAGATTCACGGTCGTGACATGTATATCGCGGCGACATGGACGGTTTTCTGGTATTCTCTTTTTAACTAATAGTTGCCAAATAAGCATGATCAACCGCCATCAACTACCAACGATCAGACACCTATCAAGAGTTAACCAATCATGAAAAGGTGCCTATCCATTGTGGATTATATCAAAACTTCTCAACCAATTACAATGAAGAGATGCAATCTTTCACCAATGGACACAACCCTTCGTTTGGATAGACGTAACCCTTCGAACTCTATAAATAGGGTTCCAATACTCTTCAATTTCATGCACCACCAGAGAGGAGAACATTAGAGTGCAATTAGAGAGAGATATAGTGTGTATAGATAGAGAGTTCGGTACTTTCTTAAGTGTTAGCGAGAAAATGTTTAAGTGATTCAAATCCTTATTTCGATCACTAGATTTCTCTATATTCTTGAGCGATTGTTGAATAAGTGTACTTGCAAATCACTTATCAATAAAAGTTTTCATTCTTCAATATTCATTTGTTCGATATTCGCAAAGAATAACATCCTAGCGGAGGTTCTGTACGAGCCGAGACCGAATTCAAAGCAGAAGTAGGAATTGCGGGAATTGATGACTCCCATTAAACAGTGAATACGGTTTGATCAACTTTAGCTTTCACTTGTATACCTTATAACTTTGCTTTGCTTTCTACTTATACTTTCTATTTCAAAGTTTATGATATGTCTATGTGTCATAATGCGTATTTCGTGCTAAGTCTTTTATGTTAATCAAGTTATATGTGTTGGTGTTAATTTTAAGAGTTTTTTCGGGGTTAACAATATCATGTATAATCACTGGATCTGTGATATAACGCTGTTTAGTGAGCCAACATTTTTGGAATGGTAACTTGCTAAATGTGGCTATGTGAGAGCCACCCGTACTAAGAATAGTATTGATATTGTCCAGGTTTATATATCAATCTTATCTTATTTGCGCTAGGATTAGAATAGTTATTTCATGTGTTGCTCTGTGGTGAATTATTGAACATCTGAGTGTGTTGAACCGGGTTTGTTAGATTGGTCTAGTGTGTCGTAACATCTTTGTTGAACTTGCATGTTTTCTCTGCTATACTTGTTCGTATGAAAATCTATGTATTTAGAGTTTCTCATCTATCACATCTATATTTACTCAACTTTTCATTCTGATCTTCCTTTCCAAAAATCTCAAAACTATTTTTATTTTCTTTTACTTTGTCTTTCCTTGTTGATCCTTAGACCTAGTCCTTCCCTGTGGGTACAATATCTTTTAAAACTACATCGCAACTGTATACTTGCAGTTGTCATCATTTTTCTATGTGATAAGGGTTATTGACAACACCTACATTTTTCATGAACAAGTTTTTGGCATTATTATTGAGGATAAGCCTTACTAAACGAGTATAACCAAGTCTCACGAACAAGTTTTCGGAACCATTAAGGGATTAAACTTATCAGTGGAAAAGTGGCGAACAAGTTTTTGGCACCATTTCCGGGGAGAGGCAATCGCGTTCTAAGGATATTTCCGGGGAAGTCAATTATGTCTTAGATAAACGGGCAATTTTATTTTTATTTTTATTGTTATTATTATTAACTTATTATTAACATATTTTTCTTGCTTATTCATTGAGTTTTCTTTCTAGCATGTGCATGCCAAGTACGCATAGTTTGGGAGAAAGTTTAGCATCTTTTGAATCAGAAATAGAACTATTTGGTAGGGCAGGGAGACAAAAATATAAGAGATAAGAGAGAGGGATGGCTCAAGTTGAAGACCCACCGCCTAATCCAAATGAAAATATGAATCAAGATGAAGATCCACCCCAACCAATGCTTATGGATTATGTTATCCCGACCATCAATGGTAACAATCAAGGAATTGCTAGACCATCGATTAACGCGAATCAATTTGAAATAAAACCAACATTACTTCAAATGATTAGCAACAATGTGCAATATTATGGTCTACCTAATGAAAATCTGAATTCTCATATTGCAAACTTTTTAGAAGTCTGTGATACCTTCAAAATTCCCAGTGTTCCTGATGAAGCAGTTAAACTTCGCTTATTCCCCTTTACACTCCATGATAAAGCGAAAGTTTGGTTGAATTCATTACCCCTAAATTCAATCACTACTTGGAACCAATTAGCCCAAACCTTTCTGACTAAATATTTCCCTTTAGCAAAAACTTCAAGACTCATTAAAGAAATCACTTCCTTTACCTAGAAAGATAGCGAATCCTTATACGAAGCTCGGGAACATTATAAGGAACTTCAACGAGTTTTTCTTCATCATGGTTTACCTCAGAATGTTATTCTCCAGACCTTCTACAATGGTGTAAATCATGCAATGAGAGGAACAATTGATGCTATGGCTGCGGGATCTCTTATGAAGAAAACTAGTCAAGAAGCTTTTGAACTTTTCGAAGATATGGTAAGAAACAATAGTATGTGGCTAGTGGAGAAAGCACAAGTTACTATTCCTACTCATTCACATGCTGCATCTTCATCCTCTAATTTAGTTAAAAAGGTCTATGAATTAGATTCTATTTCTGTTATGCAAGCACAAATATCTGCTTAATCTAATAAAATAGATAACATACATGTGAGTAAGAATAATCCTTTGACATGTGAAAATTGTGGTCAAATTGGACACATCGCTTTTGAGTGTAACTTTAATGTGTAGGGGAGCAATTAAGTTATATTCAAAGTCAAGGGAATTCTTATGGAAATTATGGAAATAACTATAGAAATTCTAATTGGAAATATGGTGATAATCAACAGAAGAATCACGCAGTTAACAAGTAAAATAGACAAATTTCTAAAGGGAGTTTGTAATAAGCAATCAGAATTGGAAGAATGTTACAAAAAGTTAAAGAATAAGATGGATCAAATATTTAAAAATCAATCATCTTCAATTCATAATTTGGAAATACAAATTGGTCAATTAGCAAGTTCTATTCCATCTAGAAGAAAAGGTCATCTACCTACTAGTATAGAAGGAAATCCTAAAGAAAATGTGCATGCTATAACCCTTCGTAGTGGTAAATTATTAGATCAACCAAATCCTTCAGGTATGCTTGCTAATAACGATGTTGTTGAAGTACCGGATGAATATCCGAGTAAATCTAATGAAAATGCAGGAGTGGATGAACAACCTAAATCCGGAAAGGTTAATCCCCCTCAACCACCATTTCCAAATAGGACGAAGAAGAAGAATGAAGATAAGAAATTCATCGATTTCATCAACAAACTCAAAGGTCTGGAAAATAATATTTCATTTATTGAAGCCATTACTCAGATTCCTAACTACGGTAAGTTTATCAAAGAACTTTTATCACGAAAGCGTAGTTTAGAAGGAATATCAAAGGTATCTTTAACTGAAGATTGTAGCAAAATAATAACTGCTACAATGCCCACTAAACTAAAAGATCCAGGGAGTTTTACAATTCCGTGTAAACTTGGAAATATTTCTTTTCCAAAATGTTTATGTGATCTTGGGGCTAGTATAAATCTTATACCTTTATCGATCTTCAAAGAATTGAAGCTTGATGATGAAGTTAAAAGGACAAATATGGTTTTGCAGTTGGCTGACCAGTCTATTAAACTTCCTTATGGCATAATAGAAGATGTGCTAGTTAAAGTGGATAAATTTGTTTTACCAACTGACTTTGTTGTGCTAGATTTTGCATATGATGAAAAGTGCCCTATAATATTAGGAAGACCTTTTATGCATACTGGCAAAGCATTGATCGATGTTTCAGAAGGTAAAATCAAATTAAGGATAGGTGATGATACAGTAGAATTTAACATGGGTAAAGCTGATAAATATCCTATGGATGAAGATATTTGCATGAAACTTGACTTGATTGATGCTTGCACCCAAGAAGTTGTTAAGCTAGACTTCATCCATGAATATGAAATCAAGGGGTTGAAAAACTCCATAAATCCGTAAATCTCTTATATTTTCTTAATATATATAGTATATTATAGTAGTTTATTTTTATTTTAAAAATATTTTAGTTTAGTATAGTTTTTCAAGTAAAATATAAGAAAGAAGCAAAATATTTTGGATTTTCACATATCGTGATCGCGACTTGGTTCGCGCTCGTGATCATTTGAGATTTATACAATCTATTTCTGAGTAAGAGGAAGTCACGATCGTGACTTACTCTCGCGATCATGACCTGTGCGATCTGCACAGCAGTTATTGTTGTAACAACTATATTCTAACGGTTATTTTTTACAATGTATCCATTGGAAAGACAATAATTATCCCATTTACCCAATAAATAACCTCTTTTCATGAGTTGTTTTCACAAAAACTCTTATTCTTAATCTCGAAATTCTCAAAAATCAAGTTTTTCTCTATTCTCCAAAACTTTCTTTCTTGAATTCAAATGGCTCCTAAGAAGGCTGCAGCAACTTCATCAAAAGGGAAGAAGGAATTGGTGAATCGATAAACTGAGGTTGGTTGTCCCTTTCCAATTTATAGTGACGAGGAAGTGGAAAGATATTTGAGAATAAAAAACTTTGATTTTCACGGTACGCTTTTCTATGATCCTACTTTTGCTATTGATGTTGGGATTCACGCAGAAGTAGAGGGATATTTGTCACTTTTTGGATTGGAAAAGTTTGTGCTTATGTGATTTCCTTTTATCGAGGAATGGGTCCTCGAGTTCTTGGTAACCGTTGTTGATGATGGTAATAGTTTAAAAAGGAAATTCAGGAATGGAGGAGAAGAATATAAGTTCACTTTGATGGATTTAATCAGTTGTTTTTGTTTAGGAGAGAATTATGATGAGATTGTGAAAGATGAAGATTACGAATTAACAGACATTTGGACCGAGTTAATAGGATTAGATCGATACAATGTTAAGAACTCGTCCAACAAGAATATTCGGAGCAACTGTCTTCTCTACATTCACAAGTTCATCTCTCAAAGTCTTTTCTTTCGACATGAAACAACTAAAGTGTTAATGAAAGATTTGGAATTATTGGGATGCGTAATTTCACAGTTTTAACCAAAGTTTCCGATGTACATTTTGGAATCCATCGCTAGTCTTGCTACACATAAAAAGGCTAGAGTTTGAGGCGCAAATACGATTTGTGGGATAATTTTGGGAGCGAAAGATCAATTACGTTACCAGTATGATCCGAGGGAGAAATTTAATTTTATGGGAGGAGTTTACATAAAGAGAGCGGGACTGGTAAAAGAGAAGGAGGAAAATTTACATTTTTTCCATATGAAGTAAGGGTACGGAAGCTTCGACCGACTCAAGAATCAACCTCTCACGATACTCGACACGATAAAGATGATGTTGAGGAAGAGCAATTCGAGAGTGGTGATTCAAGATAAGCCTCGGGAAGTACAAATGATACTTGGATAGGAAAGTTTATAAAAGATGTCGACAAAGCTTGCATGGATATTGCCACAATTCAACAAGATGTTCGTCAACTAACGAAATCCAATATTTCTTTGAACCGGAAGCTGAATACATATTTCAGAATGCAAAATTTGGAAATCTCACCGAGTCCACCATATTCAAGTTCTGAGGAGTAAACGAGTTCAATTTCTTTCTTTATTTTATTTTATATTTTAGTTGTGTGTGTCATTAAATTTGATTTTTATTAAATGTCTCACAATGAGGATATTGTGTTCTTTAAGTGTGGGGGGGCATTTGTAAAAATCCCATAAAATCCAAAAAAATGAATAAAATTAAAAAATCGAAGAGCTTGAAAATTTTTGTTGATTTTTGTGCATGTTATACATTATCATTTCTTATACTTTACTAACAATTGTCCAACGTTAGTGTGAGTGTTAGGTTTTACAAGTTTGATGTTAGTGAAAAAATTGAGCGCATGTTGAATTTGAGCGTTAGTAGCACAACATTTTGGCAAGGATGAGTGGTGAGTAACATTCGAGAGCAACATTCCAAGTAAGTTTCGATTTATATTTCGATGCAACATGAATTAGTATAAGTTATATAGTTCTACTTTAATGCTTCCGATAAGTTTAAGTGGAGTAATATCTAATGGTATTCCTACTATGAGTTTTATATACAAATCTCGAATAAGTCCTATAAGTATTGAGTGTGTCTAAAGTGTAGGGAAACTATAGCCATAATACTTTGAAATTGATCAATAAAGGATGAGGGTATTAATGAAAAATCAAAAGAAAGAGAGGATACCCAATGAGTTATGCAAAAGGCGAGGAATGGTATGGAGCAGAAACTGCAACCATTCGTTGAGTGAAAAAGAAAAGAAAGCATAGCACGAAAAATGGGTGAAAAGTACAAATTACTTCAAAAACATATGCTTAAAAGAAAAAAATGAGGGAGTGGTATGGAGCATAAAATGCAACCACTGAAAAAGGGGGAGAGTGGTGTGGAGCATAAAATGCAACCACTGAGAGTGTTTTAGCATCCTAGTTTACCTAAAAATGCCTTGAGAAAAATTAATCAAATTGTGCTTTCTATGTCCTTTATGCTTTTTACTATGCTTAAGAGAAGGTAATATTCGAGTATGCATATAACGCTTATATTAAGATGCGATTCGGTTGACTCTCCATTAAGAACAAAGGTATGCAACTGAGCTATATAAATTGGACATTACTAATTTGTGGGAAATTTCGAACTTCTTCTTGAAATCTTTTGCAATGTGGAATGTGGTACTCACTGCAATAGTCTTTCGCCAAATAAGGTACAAACTTGTTTACCAAATTTATACACTTCTGTTGAATTTACCTTGAGGACAAGGCAAAAGTTAAGTGTGGGGGTATGATAAGTGTATAATTACACTTATTATCA
>CATIWQ010079998.1:0-15243 GCA_949673415.1 Euphorbia schlechtendalii | reverse complement strand
CCATGTAAAATTCTTTTAGGGGTCGGGAGCACTGTTTCTAATATTTTTTCAATAATGGTTTTTGAAGGATTTCAAGCCTATATTAACAACTCCTGGGATTTACAAATTAGTTAATGGACAAAACTTTTGATTATCAAATTTAATGTCGTGAAGTAGTTTTCCAAATGTAAAAGGAGAATTTTTTATGTTTAGTTTTAAAGCATATTATGGGTATCTGCTTTTTGTTTGTTAAAAAAATATATATTAACTAATATTTGCCAGCAAAAAAAGTTAAATGTGTAATTGATAATACAAATGAATATATATAGACCACGTCTATTTCAATTTTAAAAGTTGAACTAAACTGAATTAAATTGAAATTGACGAAACTAAATTAAATCGAAATGTGTTGAACTAAACTGAATTTATTTCAACTTGAATTCCTCACAGCATGTAATTAAATTGAATTGAATCGAACTGAAGTAGGTTGAATTAAACCAAATTAATTTATAATTCAAGAGAAAATTAAGTTAATGTTCATTCAGCAATGTATACATATATTATCATTAATTGATACTGAAAGCCAATTTCATGTTCTATACCTTTAGTCAATAACTCAATATTATAAATCCATATACATGACAATAAATAATATTTTGTTTTATAATATACATATGTGTTACTTACCAACTCCCAAAAATAATATTTTTGCAAAATTAATTATTATTTTTTGTTTAAACTTTTAAGTATTTTGGACACATTTCTTAAAAGATTTGAAAATCAAATTCGAAATAGCTTGATAAAAATACACTGGCATAATAATTTTAATCGAAATCCCCAGCTATTTTAATAAATTTTTTTAAATATTTGGCAATTTCCATTATATATCGACTCTATACACTCAATTATTAAGCGCCAACTTGTACTTTACTAATCAGTGCTAATACAGTGACGTTTCATTATTACTATAGTACATAAGTAATTATATCATGTTCTATATAAAACTCCATATACTCAAAAAGAATATGCACAAGAGAGTTTAGAAATGGAGGCGTTATTTAATAACATGGACTGGAAAATTGTTGGTTCAACCACTTTTGTTCTTGCTATTTTCATTTTGATCAAAATTTACAATTCAATAATTGTAAAATCTGAACAAGTAAGGAGAAAGCTTGAACTTCAAGGAATTAGAGGACCTTGCCCTACATTTTTCTACGGAAATTTGTCAGAAATGCAACAAATTCAGTCCTCCAAGTTGGTTTCAAACTCTACTCAGGGTGAAATTGTTGCTCATGATTATACTTCCTCCATTTTTCCGTACTTCGAGCATTGGCGGAGACAATACGGTACGTCGTTTTGTGATTTTTTTTCTTATATTTTACGTCGTTCAACTCTTATTCGATCCATTTTCCAATGACGAATTGGTTCATTTTACTATCTCTCCTTCTCAAATTCTCTCCTGTCGTCTTGTTTTGTAACATTGTTTATGAGTTCCGTGTTATTGCGCTTTATCATGTTGCCCTTTTTCATCGATCGAACCTAAATTTGATTAAAATTATGTGTTACACCCGTTGCTTCTAAGCTCTTTTCATAATTTTTAATAGTAGGAGGCAAGGGTTTGCTTAGTAACACAAGGGATAAAAATGGTCTTTAACCATTCATTTGGTTGTCGCGGGACTAATCTGAACGCATGGAAACGGTTCGATAGATTGTACGTAATTCAAATTTTTTTTTTGGTGTGACGGTGTAGGGTCGGTATACACGTATTCAACTGGGTTAAGGCAACATTTATATGTAAACGAGGCGAATTTAGTGAAGGAAATGAACCAATGTATGACATTGGAGTTGGGAAAGCCAACTTATTTAAGTAAAAGATTTGGTCCAGTGCTTGGGAATGGAGTGATAAGATCCAATGGTCACTCTTGGTCTCAACAACGTAAAATTATTGCTCCTCATTTCTACAAAGACAAAGTCAAGGTAATTACCCCTTTTCATTCCTTTTTTCAATTTTCTTAATAGTCATTACTTGTCCTTGCCGGAATAGTAAGACTACTACGACCATACAATGTCAACATAGTAGTACAGTTCCGTTATAGCCCGATTAATTTTGCAGTTGTATATGTTTAGACCTATTTATGGATCGGTTTACCAATCTAGCCCAACCCAATTTTTTTAAAATGGTTCAAAAGTTCGTTTTGACTCGGAATATGTTAAAGTCCCGAGTTTCATGAACTGGTCCCTTAGTTTTGTATAATCACTCAAGTTCAGCTTGTCGAATAATAATTTTATTTTTTTAATAAATTCATATTTTATATTTAATAATGGTTTGCAATTTTATATATAATATGTAAAATTAACATATTTGTACTTTAGTTTTATATTCCACCCAAAATTTACCTCATAAACTCCGCCATAGTCTAAAATTTTGAAGCATAGGTTGGGTCGAGATAAAGCCCGATGAAATCCCGCATGTACCTTGTCTAGCCTGCTCGGCAAACAGATCTAAACTGAGATTGACTAACCTTATTTAGGGTAGAACTCCGTTCTTCATGTTATTGATAAATTTTACAGAACATGGTGGATCTAATGGTGGAGTCAACACAACCACTATTGACAAAATGGAAGGAAACTATAGAAGCAAATGGTGAAAATGAAGTAGAAATAAGTGTTGAAGAAGACCTAAGAAGCCTATCAGGCAATGTAATAGCAAAAGCATGCTTTGGTAGCTCTTACACAAAAGGCAAACAAATATTTTCCAAGCTTAGAAAACTCCAACAACTCCTCACAAACCGCAGCCCACTTTTTGGGCTATCCCATTTCTATACCAATAAAAACACCAAATTGATTTCCATTTTGGAAAAAGAAACTGAATCATTGATTTGGGAAACTGTGAAAGAACACGAAAAAGAACAATTGGAGACCAAAGACTTAATGTACCAATTGCTAGAGGCAGTGAATGAGACAAAAATTACAGCAAAGAAATTTATAGTTGATAATTGCAAGAATCTATACTTTGCTGGTCACGAGTCAACTGCTACAACTGCTGCATGGTGCCTTATGCTGCTTGCTTTGCATCCCGAGTGGCAATCTCGTATTAGGCAAGAGGTTGCTCGAGTTTGTCAACATGGGTTTGATGCAGCTTCGGTTCTCAACTTAAATGTGGTATGTACATCTTCATTCAGGTTCTTTGACGTGAAAAAAAATACTTCATACGAATTTCGTCGTGTGTGTTGATGAGATTTGACCAGACTGATACACATGGCGGAAATAGTATGAAGGATTCGTTTTTCTATATCAAAAGATTCCGTCTTTAGTGTAAATTCTTCATTATTTGGCATAGGTGACAATGGTGATACAAGAAGCATTGAGACTATACCCACCAGGAGCATTTGTATCAAGAGAAGCACTTGAAGAGGTTGAATTAGGAAACCTTAAAGTACCCAAAGGTGTTTGCATTTGGACACTAATTCCAACATTACATAGAGATCCAAACATTTGGGGACAAGATTCCAATGAATTTAATCCACAAAGATTTAGTGAAGGAATCTCTAAAGCATGCAAGTTTACTCAAGCTTATATTCCCTTTGGAGTTGGAAATCGTGTGTGCATTGGTAAAAATTTCGCAATGGTCCAATTAAAAATTATCCTTTCACTTATAGTATCCAATTTTACTTTCTCCTTGTCTCCTAATTATCAACATTCCCCTACTTTTAAGATGATTGTTGAACCTGAATTTGGTGTTCAAATCCTAATTAGAAAGATAAAGTCTTGATTAGTTAGTTATTAAGGATTTTTTTCTTTTTTAAATGTATAATTGTTAAATTGCAGAGTGGGTGTTATTTGTGAGAATTGAATTCATGAATACTAATTAAATGCTCTTGTACTGTAATAAAATAAAAATTAATTCCACGCTATTCCAGCAGTTCAATTTTGAACAATATCATTTCATTTCTCCCAAAAATAGCCTAGTTCTTCCAAGAGAAGACATTAATCTTACCATATTGTTTACATCTGTTGGTTTGTATGAATTTCAGTATGACATTGATAAATATAGTAAAAAATTCCAAGCAAAAAATTAGTTCTTTTAACCAACATGAAATCCAAATGCTAACCAAAACTTCCTTCATATACTTCAGTTTAGGACCATACAAAATGTTTCATTTCTATAGAACCCCAGTAGGCTAATAAAGAAGATTGTATATATTCTAGTTCGGGTGGCGGGTCAGGGTTCTTATAAAATAATTCTGAGACTATTTCCTATAGTAATTGCAACAAATAGTTTCCTCGTTTATTGGATGCAACCAAGCAATCTGAGATATGTGAAAATAAAAATGGCAATCACAGGTGCCTGGTTAAGTTAAACAATAAATTCGATTCCGCTAAATATAAAAGAAGAGAAGGCAGATCACTATACAATCAAGTTTCTGACTGGAATTTGAGCCGACCTGGTCTTACCCAACAAAATAAATGTAAAGTAAAACCTGCAAATTAGGTAAAACAGGTATTAGAATCGGCTACACTAACGAGTTTTTGTGCAATCACCATATTTTCGAGTTTTTAAAGCAAAACAACCAACCGAAACAAAAAACCTCCTATGCATATAATCAGTTAATAATGGTCAAAAGGCTGAAGAAATGAGGAAAGATATAGTTACCAACCAGTTTGGCTTCTCAAACTACAAAGGCAGCAAGTAATGCATGTAAAACAGCCCAATAAATCATGATGCCGAGCCTTAATCCAGGTTGTCGCATCAGTGCCCGATCGCAAGAAACCCTAGAATAATAAATGTAAAACTTTAGTAGTTTACTCATTAGGAATCAAGGATACATGATGAGGGGCTAAAGAGTAAATACACACCATAGTCCATCAACCATGTCTGTTAGAGGTCTCGTAAATTTTGGGACAATTCTTGATGAGGTGAGTGACTTGAAACCATGAACTGTTCGAATCATCATGAAATTAGAATACAGTAATAAAAGAATACAACAAAAGGGCAAAAGAAAAAGAAATAGAAAAAACTCCAGTCTCAGTTTACCTTTTTCATCGTCTTCATCTTGTAGCTTAGTAGTGCCAACAGGATCCATATCGATAGCAATTGCAACTTGATCATTATTTGCTTTCCTTAAACTGCGAACTTGAGAAGTGGTAGAGGCAGCAGGAACTGTCCATTTGTTTATCTGAATGGATTTTAAATTATAACAATATAATACATCAATATGACATGGAAATTAACATATCAAATTTTCTCTTTAGGACAATTTTTACATAAGATACTATGTTTATATTGTCTGTTGTCCTCAATATCACACTAGCACTAATAATATACTTAACAGTTAACTATATAGCATGCCATCAAATTACATCCTCCACTAGCACTTACAAAACAAATAACAAAGCCTATAATCCTCCATGAAGATGCCAAATTTACAAGTCAGATGGTGAATAATGGATGTAAATAACAAGATGTTTAGTGTGAAAGAGTCTTTTTTCCATTTATGCGAAGCTATAATGATATCAAGTATTTAAAAGCATAACAATGAAAACATCTAATGACACTATACATTATAACAATATGTGGAAACAAACACAAGCACTTAATGTTTATGGTATAAATGGTAAAAATGCAAACAAAGGTACAACTTGTAAAAATGCACAAATGGACCAGAAAAACATACCATAGGTTCAACTTCCACAATTTCAGAGTTTGAGCTGGTTGGTAGACTAAAATCTCCATCAGCACCAAGCATATTCAATTGGGCTTCCTTCTCGCGCAAAGATTTCTCTAACCTTCGTTCTCTGTGCGTCAATTCATCTACTTTGCTCCTTTCCATTTGCAACAACGTCTCTGTATTTTGAGCTGCTAATCGTAAATCCTCCAGTTCAGAAATAATAGAAGTTATTTGTCTTTGAATTATATCCTTCCACTCCTGCATTCCAGCACTCTCTTCAAGATTGACCTCCAGAGAAACCCGTGTGCCTAACCATGCAAATAGCTCATAGATCTCATCTGAATTTCTCTTGCTACTCATTTGAGACGCAATAAGAGCATCATTTGTGCATCTAGTGACCTCTTGCCTCAAGAAAGAGATCTCACCATCACGATCTTGCAATTGTGACTGAAGCTTTTCAACCTCAGCAAGTAGACTTTCAGAAAAATGATGAAGCTCATCAAACTTGCTAACCGTGATGGAAAGTTTTTTCATGGCCTTCCCACGGGATGTTTCAAGGTTTTCAATATCTTGGTTTTTTTGCTGCAGCGCCTTTTCCAATTCTTCAATTTTCTTTGATAAATCTTCCATTTGAACCTCTTCCTCATCAAGAGCTTGCATAAGTGCTTCAATTTCTGAACCAACAAATGAAAGTTCATTATTCTGCAATGTTAAACTAACTAAAATAATAATAACTAGCTGCATCTAAAAAAAATGTAGTCTAACCTTGGTCCTTGGCAGAGAGCGTATCAGTCAGAGATCTAATTTTTTCCTCCAATCCTGTAGATACGGTTTGCTGGTCTTGAAGTTCCTTCACTCTCTGCTCCAACAAATTCCTCTCGTCTTCAACAAATTCCACTCTTTTCTCCAGATCAAGCACACGAGATTTTGCAGATTGTAAATCTTGTGAGTAACTTGTTGCAGCAGCTTCAGCTAGCTTAATTTGACTAACTAGATCCTTGAATATTCTCTCTCTCTGAATCTCTTTCTCTTGAAGCTCCTTCTGTAAATTCAATATAGTGATCTTCATCTCTTTTTTGTCACCCTCTACCATCTCGCTTTTCAACGTAGAAAAACTTTTCACAGATGATAACAGTTTTTCTGCCATATTCTTGACATCATCTTCAGATGAAAAATTATTCTGTCCCACAAAAATAGTTGCTGGCTGCAAATTCAACCCCCGACCTTCAACTGCCAAAACCTCCATGTCTGCTGCTTTTCTGTTTTCAATTTCCAAGAGAGAATGTGAACAGGCTTCATAAAGCAAGCCAATGTTCCTGCGCAATGATATAATCTCCATTTCTTTTTCTTTCTCCACGCTATCTTTATGCTTAACATCTTTCCTCAACAACTCAAGTGATTCTTTTTGGGAAGCCATGTCTCCATGAATCAATCCCATTAAGTTCAAAAGGTTTCTTGCTTGTTTCTGATACATAACCAAGTATTCATGCAATGTTTCTTTAATTGCTGCAATCTCCATCTTGAAACCTTGCAAAGAATTAAAAATCTGAACAGTAAAATCATCTTCGAAATGGTCTGGCACATCAATTTCTGATGAAAACTCCTCCGCCATGAAGCTCTCCTACGAAAGAAATCACATGTTAGAATAAAATGACAGACTTTTAAAAAAAATTGAAAATGCCAATGCACACAAAAATAATCAATAATACCTTGTTTTCCAAATCCCAGTAAAGAATGCTATTAGATGCAGTTGAAAGAGGCACATTAGCTAGGTGATCGGCCTCTTGACTTTCAAGACATAAATTTATACTGGATACCAGATTTTGCAGAAATTCCAAGTCCTTGGAGAAAACATTGGCTAACAAATTATTCATGAAAGAGAAGTTTTTCATGAGTTGATCTGCAGCAGATTTTATTGATAAAAGTTCTGAATTTCTCTTCTTTTGCTCCTCGGCATGAACCAAGGAAATGTTTTCAAGACGAGAAAGAGCCGCAAACTTGTCAGCCTCAACTGTATCCTTATCCTTGTGGAGCTGCGCAAATTCAGCAGTTGCTCTGGATAACTCCTCCTGAAGGCCATCATTCCTGTCTTGCACTTCATTAAGCTCCGCAAGCAACAACTCTGCCGCCCTTCTAGATTTTCTAGATTCTTCTTCACACAAAGCCAAGGCAGCATGAAACTCGTGGCATGATTTCCCAATGTGCTCCAACTTCTTAATTGGGTCATAGTGATCATTTGGACCACCTACGTCAATTTCTCCAAGAGTATTCAAAATTATGGACAATGAATGTTCCTTCTCCTGTAAAGCACGATCCTTTTCAGCCAAATGATTCGTCAAGGTCAAACATTCATATTCAAGGATTTCAACCCTTTCAGAGTAAATAAATAGGTCTCTCATCTTCAGTTCATAGTCTGAAATTGTACTATCCCGATGCTTAATATCAGACTTCAAGCGCTCCAGATCAGCATTCATCTCTTCAATAGATTGTTTCAGACTATCTCGCTGTTGAACCAAAGACTTGCCTTTTCTTACTGCAACATTCAATTTATCTCTCAGGGAAGCAGTCTTTTGCTCCTCCTGTTTCAGTTGCTCTTGAAATTCAAAGGTCTTTCTTTCAAGTGTTTCTATCTCTCCAACCAAAGCCTGTTGCTTTTCAATACATCTATCTCTTTCTTCCTTCACAAAATTCAGTTCATTCAAAGTCTCCTCCATCTGTGTCTTCACAGTGTCAACATTTTTATCAATATGAGTCATCTCGCTCCTCAGAACAGCAAAATCAGATTCTGCATCATCCATGATGTCTCTTGTTCTTCCTTCATCACATTTGTCATCAGCTTGTTTCACATGGTGATCTTCAGCAGCATCTTGAAGCACAGGTTTCATTTGACAACGAGTCATATAGTTCTCAATAAGCTTATTCAGTAACCCTTCCAAGCATTCAACAGAATCACCACCAGTTACTAAATTTCTTACACCTGGATCCTGCAATGCACCACAAACCAAATCTTGCAATCTGCATATCTCGTTATTGATTCTCTGGACATGTTCCTCATTCTGACCAAATTTCTCCTCCCAACCAGTAAGCTCATTCTGCAGTTTTGCATTGTCTCTTCCAAATTGTGCTGCCTTCAGTGCAAGATCCTCATGATCATGACTCAAAACCTTCAATCTCCTTGAAAGGTCCTCTCGCTCTCGGGTAACTTCTTGGACAGCCATCTCCAGGTCAGAAATTCTTCTTTGAGACTCCTCTAATTCAGCATTTAGGTAGGATGCTCTGTTTTGGAACTGCTCCAGATCAGCAGTCAGTAATCCACAATAGTTTTCGAGTTTATCAATGTTCTGCCGCAAAGAATCTCTATCATGATTAGCCTCTAAGAGTGCATTGCCTATCCACTCGATCCGATCTTCCGGTTCCACGGATCGCAAGTGCGCAGGCATATTGATTCTGTCTAAAACTTCTTCCCATCTCTGGACCAGTTGATTCCTCTCCACTAATGATTGTTCCAGCATCTCGTTTTGTTCAGCCAAACCATAGAACTTACCTTGGAGATCCTCATATTTCCTTCTCAAGTCATCTGAATTTGAGCCTGGTTGTACATCCTCCTTCCAGGAATCCATGACAGCAAAACCAGAATCTGAATATGAACCACCCACAGAACTCTTCTGGTCCCAGTCAGTAGGAGGCAAAGAGTTGCCAGTTGCTGACCTAGCTAACCAATCAACCTTCTCAATTATACCTCTTGAATGAAAATGCTCTGGTAGATCTAGATCTTCAAATATCTCTTCAATTCTTTGAATTACCGAGTCTTTGAGAAGAAATGATTCTCTTAGTGCAGTAGCCGAATTGCGAATGTATGAAAGCTCAGATTCCAGAGCCTCCACCCGCTCACCTGCTTCTGAATAAGTCTTCAGTTTTGTTTCTAGCTCATGTAGCTTGGCATCTTTCAACTGCAGTTCCTGTGAGCATCTTTCCAATTCACTGGACGTCTCTGACAGGGACTGCTTGAGGCCATCACGCTGAACCACCAAACCTTTACCCTTGGCAACTGCAATGCTAAGCTTCTCTCTAATTGAAGATACCCTCTGCTCTGACTGCTCAAGTTCTGTTACTTTCTCCTGCAGTTCACATTGCATACTCAAAACAGCTTGCTCAACCTGGCTCAACTGTTCCTTTAGAAGGAGGCTTTCAGTTTCATGCTGAATTTTCAAGGCACTTAGTTGATCTATCTCTTCCTGCAATTCAATCAACTTTTCCACCTTGGATCCGAACTCTTCCTTGGAACGAATTACTTCCTCCTCAGCCTTCTGGAATTTGTCAACAAGGGAAGACACCAATACCTCCAGTCGTGAAATAGGCATTCCACCTAAGTCAGAATCGTTCAGTTTCCCTACACTTTCAATGAGTTCAATTAACTTCTCAACAGAACTTAAATCAGCACATTTTCTATTGACTTCATCAATATCTTTTGTTCTGCTCATCAACTCCAGGGTCAGTTCGTGATTAACTGATTGAAGCTGTAGCCTTTCAACAAGAAAATTCTCTAATTGCTCTACAAAGCTTCTGTACCGACTGTAGTCTATAAGATCAGACCATTCAGCATCTTGTATACCCATCTCAATTCCCTCCACAGACCCATGTGAGCCAATCACAAGTTTCCTAAGCTCACAGTACAACATATGCAATAAGTCATTGGTTAATTCATCCTTCCTGAGTAAGTCCTTATGCTTCTCATTCAATTCTTCATACAAATTGAATGTAGCATCATGATCTGAGGATACAGCTTCAAGTTTCTCCTTCAGCTCTCCAATAATCTTAATAGCTGAATCAATGGAAGCAGTAGCGTGGCTACTAATAATTCCTGAACTATCACCACCGGCTGCAATGGTGGAGATGAGCGAAATTCCAGTGGTGCTATCAAGCCTCTGGAGGGCCTCAATTATTTGATAAATTGTAGAATTCCATTCCTGCTCAACTGTCAATGCTCTATCAGATGCTTCCTTCTGAAAAGTATCCAACTGACTATTTAGTCCAGAAACCAGCTCATCTGAATTCCTCTGTAAATCACATAATTGATTCTGCAATTCAAAAACCTTTGCTTCACACTCTGACAACTTTACACCAAGCTCAACATTGTCTGCGTTGAGATTATTAGCTTCTTGCTGCACGGTCTCATACAAATATTCAACCTCTCTATTCTTCTCATTGACATCAAAAACATGTTGTTTTACAGCTTCATAAAGAACCCCAAGTTCAACATTGGCAGCTTCCAATATAAGAGTATGTTGCTCCAAGGCTTCAAACTGCAACTTCAGCTCCGTCGTGAAATTATCAGCACTTTGCTCTGTTTGCAATGATAAGCTTGTGATAACAACATCAGAGGCTATCTTATTAAGAGCTTCCTTCAGATCTCTGATATGATCTCTCGTCGAAACAAAAGGATCTGATGCTGGTAATTTATCCTCAGTGACACCTGTTTTCTCGGCTTCATGCTCGTCAAGCTGGGTCTTTGACTCGAAAGCATCGATCAGTCTGGATACTGATGGAGCTGCCACTTTAACATCCGATTTACTCAAATCTATGTCTTTAATTGCCTTTTCAAGTTTCTCCAGAGCTACTTCTGCCTCTTCCATGTGCCTTTTCAATACGGTGAGGGATATAGAAGCATTTGAAACATCCAGATCAGATAGTTTGCCTCCAGAAAGCCCATCAGACATAGACTTCTCAAGCATGGAAACGGCAGTTTTTCCATCTTGCTGTTCAAGGATAAGCTGAGACTGCTCAAAAACAGCTTCATTCTCGCACCCCCTTAACTGTCTTACACTTCCAATTTGATTAGGATGCTCCACCTCAACTGTCAATGACTTCTGTGCATGCCTAATATCACTTTCTGTCATATATGATTTGCATAACTGGAGACTAACTTCAAGATTGATGTTCTCCTCCATTAGCTTTTCAAGATGCACTGTAACTTCTTTTAGCTCTTTCTCCAACTTCCCGCATTCCACCTGATCATTAAATAGCTTCTCATGAAGAGCAAGTAGTTCAGATGAAAGTCTCTGTATCAGACAGTCAAAATTTTCTTTCTCCTTTTTAAGTTTCTGTCTCTCTTCCACAATCATAGCAAGGTCTAGCTTTATGTTGTCATTCTCCAACTGAAGAGCCTTCATCTCACCCTTACAATCAGAGAGCTCCAAAGTCAACTTCTCATTCCCAACAGAAAGATACTCCTTTTCCTCTTCAAGCTTCTTGCACTTCTCAGCAGATGAAGCAAGAGTTTCATTCAAGCCTAAACTTTCTGCATGTAATGCTGCCACAAAATTCTTGCACTCAGATAACTCCATTAACAGTGTCTCGTATTCACGAAAACAAGCAATATTTTCCTCTGTAACTTTCTTTTTCTCCTCGGTCAGTAATGAAATAGTCTGTTTTAAGCTATCAGTTTCCACACGTAAAGCCCCTACCAAAGCCTCAGATTCTGATGACTCCTTTGAAAGACTCAATAAATCGGATTGTGACTTTTCTAAGCAGTTCTGCAACTCAATTGCTCTGGAAGAAAAATCTTCAACCTCTACTTTTGCAGCATGAATCTGGACATGGAGCTCTTCTTTCTCACTTAAAAGAAACTCAAGTTCAGAATTACGCTTTGCAAGCTCTTTAGCAAGAAGATTACAGTTATGTTGAGCTTCACTGAGAGAAGCATGAAGCACAGATATCTCATCATCCATTTTCTGAAAGTGGAGATCATATTCAGTTTGCAGTTTTGACTGTTCAGAGAGTTGCATGAGCAGTACATCCTTCACACAGCTAGCAACAAATAACTCTTCGCTAAGTCTATCAATAAAAACTGGAAAATCATGTTGTGTAGAGATGGAACTCCTGGTAGATTCCCTCGACATAAGAAGCAACCTATACTCATCTTCACTAATCCCTTTTATGGCCTCAATGAGTTGGGAGAAGCAGATTGAGGATGCATCACCAAGAGAAGGCGTACATACATCATTTAAAGTTGTTGATTCAGTTGACGGAGGATCTTCATGGTTTTCACCCACAATTACAAAGGACTCCTCGGGCATGTATTGTTGCTCATAAGTCCCAGCAAATTCTTCAGCTTGACTGTGCTCCTCACTTTTATCTTGCTGACCAGTCCCGGGAAGCATCTCAAATTTTTCATGAGCTGAAGCTGCATTTGTAACTTCACCTGCTTGATTTACCACTTCATCAACGACACCCAAAGTTTCACCAGCCTCACGAAGAGATAAACCAGATTCCAAGGGTCCTCCAATGTCCACACCACCGGCAGAAGCAAACCCGTCACCTTCCCCGTCATTTTGTATAACTTGAGAGGCAGTACCTTCAGAGCCCATATGTTCCAAAGCCTGTCTTTCTGCAGTTTCAGCATTTTCACCAGACTCAGATGCAGCCACGTTCCTATCTTCTTCAAGTTCTATGGCACAGCTTCCATTATGTTGCTTTAAACCCAAACCATCAGCTTCCTGCATTGCCCCTACCCAGCAACAAATGAGAATTTAATTATACATCTATAAACAAATTACTAGCCTCAACCTGTCCTACAGGCTCAATAAAAAAAATTGTATATTGAAAATAGTAATAAGAGAATAAGAGCACAACCTACATCCATTACCTGATCTCCCCTTGCATTGATCAAGGACACATCAGGAACATTTTCTTGTGGTGGGAATGGTTCTTTGTTTTCCTTACTTATGCTCTTCATTTCAACTGTAACAGGGGTGCCATCTAGACTGTCAACCATGGCAGGAGAGAGTGACACATGAACACTTTCCTTGTTATTAGGCTCCGAGGAATCAATAGTATTGTCGTTAAATGCCGCTGCCTCGTCCATATTAGGATCATTTGTCAATTCTGTTTTCAGTACTGTGGAAGTTGTCAATTGATCAACAGCTTCAGTATTGATATCAGAAGTCACTAATATCTCTTGAGACACTGAAGAATCTGAAACTCCCAAATCAGGATCAAGTAACACCGCATTTTCCACTTCTGGAACCTGTGACAATGCCGTTGAGGTGGTAAGATTTCGTACTTCATCGACTTCCGAGTCATGGCGGTCAGATTTGCTAGACTTTTTTGATGATTTTCCATGACTGCTACTACTTTTTCCATCCTTTTTCTGACGATACTGTTGAAGCTGATGATGGGGAAAAATAGAAAAAGAAAAAGGATTGGTCCATGATTCCATGAAGTGCATTCATATTGTTTGATTGATGATCATGAGAAAGCAAAGTGATTACAAAATCTATTCAACATGTGTACTAATCTTACAGCAAATTGAATTTTTAGAACTTCTAAAACACCAGTCAGATATATGAGAAAAGAATAGAAACAAGAACGAGTGGCTGTTAAAGTGTGTTTTTGTATTTCTTTAATTACTCACCAAGCATTGACAATTAAAAAGAGAAAAATCGTCTCCCTAAGTGATTCACTTTAAATCCAAATCATCTCTCTCTCTCAATTGCACAATTAACAAATTATTTTTCAGCTTAAAAAAAAGAAAAGCATTTAAGTCTAAAACGGACAAACACCTAACAAAAACTCAAGATGCAGCATAATTAAACCTATTACCTTCTTACGACCAGCAGCGAGTAGATCAGTTCGGTTCTTATTCTTATCCATCCGATCCACCCCGTGTCTTGGAACCACACCGCTACTCTAAGATCACCTACTCTTCCTCCAAGTTTTGATCACCATTAGATCTCCGTCCTAAGCATGTTAAAACACAATAAGCAATGAGCCTTAAATACATAGCATGTATATGCCCAAAATAACAAAGAAAAAAGGAGAATTCAACAGAACAATCAATTGAAATTTACCAAAAAAAGGGATCTCTTGCAAAGCAAATTGAGTGGCAACCGTAAAAGAAGAGTAGGTCTAAATTTAAAAGTTCCTTTTCCAATTATCAGCTAGAACGTGAGGTTAAAATTGACTATTTAGTTTTTTGCAAGAAAACCATCATTCCTTCATAAGCATGTGTAAACCACGCAGTAAGATAAATTTACTACTGGAAACAAGGATAAATGGTTCTCTAATCCATATGTCTAGCTTGCAAAATGGACCCCCCCATCTCTCTTCAGAACATAAAATAGTGATATGAAGAGTTCATAACAGACAAGAACAAAGATGGACAATATCCTTTCTGCTGGATTACACAAATAACATTTCTGGAATCTGGGCAATGTTCATGCGGGTTATGAGGAAGTGGTTTTGGGCTATGATACTCGGACCCTTCAAAAGAGTGGCCGCACCCGTGTCGACACGACACGGACACGGACACGAAATACGTGTCAGATCCGGCACTTGGTCGTCGGACACGGCAGAAGCCGGTGTATTCAAACGGCGGCAAGTTCTCACTTAATTTGCTGGTTTAAAATTAGGTTGAAGAAGAATGACAGAGGACGAAGAACTTTCCCTTTTTTTTGGAATAACTTTCTCCCTTATTAATTTATGGGGGCCAACTATTTTTCCAAAACAATTATCACGTAATTAATGCTATTATTTATACTAATTAATCTTATTAGGGACAAATATGCAAGTCTTTCCATATTCATTTTTCTCTTCC
>CATIWQ010079996.1:0-15129 GCA_949673415.1 Euphorbia schlechtendalii | reverse complement strand
CAATCAAAACTCCTACTGCCAATTTGTACTTTAAATGTGTATGGAAGATTCAAAAAACATTGTCAGATGTGGTTAAGGGTGAAACTAGTATATTGAGTGGTGTTGTGGAATCTATGCAATTGAAATTTGACAAGTATTGGTCTGAATATAATGAAATTTTCAGCTGCGCATGCATTTTAGATCCTCGATATAAAAAGGTTTACTTGCCGTATGCTTTTGATAAGCTTTATGGTGATGAAGAAACGTGTGACTAGAATTATTAGCACTTTACATAGGCTATTTGATGAGTACAAGGAGTCAAATGAATGTGGTTCTGGAAATTCTACAAAAGTGGGTGGTGCAAATATTGTCAATTGTAATGATGATTTTGAGTTTTCAAAATGTTTATTAGAGAAGAAAGGAGCTAATAAAGAATCAGAGTTGGATGGTTATTTATCTGAGCCACTTCTAGATTCCAATTAACCCTTTGATGTATTGGAATTTTGAAACAAAAGTTCTGTGAAATACCCAAATCTTTCAAGAATGGCTGCTGATCTTTTATGTATTCCAGTAAGCTCTGTTGCTTTTGAGTCTGCTTTTAGTATTGGTGGCAAAGTTATAACTGCAACTCGAAGTTCTTTGGACTCCAAGACGGTCCAAGCAATTATTTGTCTGAATGATTGGTTAAAGGATGAAGGTAAGATGTTTATTTAACATCAATATAAACTCTTTCTACTTACTGTTAATAAATGTATCAAAATATTATTCTAAAAAAATGTATTATATTGGTATGTTATGATTTTTATATCTTATATTTACTTTTTTTTTTTTTTGTAGTTGAAGATATGAGAATGGATGAACATGAATGCAATGATGGTTCCAGTTCAAGTGATGAAGATATTGATGAAACATCTAGTTTAGATGACTTTTATTAGAGTTTTGATATTAGTTTGAGGATTGTATTTCTTTGAAATACTTTTGGTTATTTGGAATGTTGTATTTTGTATTTGAATTATTTTTATTTAATTGATTTGTATGACTTTTTTTATTATTTGATTTTATCAATTTGAAGAATTGTCGGGCTGAATTGACGGGTTTTGGACAAGATATTTTAAGTTTGGCCCGGCCTGGCTCTGCCCTGCACTTTTATCAAAAGGCCCAGGCTGGGCTTGGACTGAGATATTTATATAAAAGCCCGTCTAAGCCCGGCCTTGGTCTTGATAAGCCCGTCTAGTTAACAGGTCTATTTGTCCATATTAGAATGATGATTAATGACACAGAGAAGAGTTTAGTGGAAGACATGAATGAGAGTTGGATGAAATTCTACCAAAATCTGGATGAGTGGCATGAAAATGAAGTGGATCAAAACCAAATATCAAGTAAGTTATTATTTTAATCCAGCTATAAGCTGAATTTGGTGTAGTTTGATTAATTAAAGTATTTGTTTATAATTGATTGTTCAGAGGATGATAATGTCATAGAGGAAACCACCAAAGACAATGCAACAATTAGCCGAATCCATACTAATAATGACAACTTAATGGGAAGGGTAGTTAAAAATGGAAAAGAAACATATAATTTATATAATGAATATGCTATTAGAAAGGATTTTAGTGTGAAATGTTCGAAAACTAGATATGGAAGTGGAAAATCAAATACAACAGAAATTCATTCAAAGGAATTTAGGTGTTCAAAAGCTGGCTCAATAACTGAAAGTATCTCTTCGTCAGAATGTCTTCGTAACAAATTCGTAACAAAAAGTGATTGTAAAGCAATGATTAGGTTGAAAGTTGAGGACGGTTTATGGATTGTTAATCACTTTATTGTTGAGCATAATCACGAGCTTGCATCACCTTCTAAAGCATATATGTTGAGATCTAATAAATCAATAAATGAAACAAAAGCGAATCTTATTAACTCAATGGTGAATGCGGGAATAAAGACAAGAGATGTTTTTGCCTATATATTTGGGGAAGTAGGGGGGGATGAGAATGTGGGATTTATTAGAAGGGATTGTGACAATGAAGTTCATATGTAAAAAATATGAATGATTGAAGCCGGGGATGCACAAAGTTTGATCAATCATTTCAAGAAACAAGAAGCTATGGATCCTATGTTTTCTTATGCTATTCAAGTTGATCAAGAAAATAGGTAGACTAACTTTTTTTGAAGGGATGGTAAATCAACAGTTGATTATGATTTTTTTGGCAATGTTATTTTTGACGCAACGTATCGAAAAAATAAATATAATTTAGTATGTGCTCTATTTGTTGGTTTGGACCATCATCACCAAAATATCATGTTTGGGGTGTGCATTTTTACTTGATGAAAGAATTGAGTCTTTTGTTTGGCTTTTCAAATCATTTTTGAGTTCGATGAGAGGGAAAGCACCAAAAACTATCTTTACAGATCAAGATCATGCAATGGCCAATGCAATTGCAACTGTTTTTCTCAACACTTGTCATCGTTTGTGTTTATGGCATATGGACAAACATTTTCCATCTCATTTGGGTAGTTTAAATTCAAATCATAAGTTCCAAATTTTTTTAATAAGTGTTGTATGGTTGTGAATCTGAAAGCGAGTTTCAAGAAATATGGGATAAAATGTTAGACACATTTGATCTTAAGGAACATGTTTGGTTGAAAAAGTTGTATACTCTACATAATAAGTGGAGTATGGTATTGTCCAATGATCACTTTTCAACCGGAATTTTATCAACTCAAAGGAGTGAAAATACCAATAGCGTATTGGGAGGATTGGCTAGTAGAATTACTTCACTCACCCATTTTTTGATTGCTTTTGAGAAAATGGTTTCGAGGTGGCATTCTAATGAGGGTGAAGAAGATTTTAGGTGTAATAGTGGAAAACCTTAATTGTCCATTAAAATAGTGGAGTATTGAAGCCATGCTTCAAATGTTTACACTCGTAAAAAATTTAAGTTGTTTGAAGATGAGTTCAAGTATGCCATTGGAGTGATGTTGTTAGAAGTATCTTGTGTTGATAATGTATACATGTCTCGATTGAAACTAGGAGAGAATTCAAAAGTTTGTCATGTTGGATTAGATGTGTCTACGGTGGAGATAAATTGTTCTTGTAAGAAGTTTGAATCTAGTGGCTTACTTTGTTATCATGTGTTAAAAATTTTGATTGTAACAAATTTTGATTCTATTCCTGAGAAATATTGCATAGATGAAGTAAAGTAGCTAGAAAAAGATGGGTGAAATGTGAAACCACTAGTGTTAGCGATGATGATACTGGGATTGTTTATCGTAACAACATGATTCGCATTTCTTACGATACAATTTTGAAGAGTCAAGTCAATGAAATTACAAGAACAATTGTTCAAGATGGGCTGCATTACATTGGTAGAGAGGTACAAGCTGCATTGGATAAATTGAATGTCCCTACAAATAATGAAGTAGGAGAAAATGGACCAGTTGATGAGCACAATGAACTCCAAGATTTTAATGATTGTGAGCCTCCTATCTTAAGCCCTCTCCATGTGAAGTCTAAAGGAGTTTCATATGCTAGAGTAAAAGGACACTTTTAAAAACGAAAGACAAAGGCTAAGATTGGAGTAAATGCTCAGATTATTGGTATGATTTTATAATTACTTTTGTGATTTTTAAAAAATTGAGTGTAATGATATATTGATTTTCTAAATTAATAATAGGTAAGAAGAAAAAGAAGGTTTCCAAAGGTAAAAGTATCAAAAGTACAAAAGGAAATGATCAACAAAATGTAAGTGATGATTTTAAAATGTTTGTTAATTTAATGTTTTTTATTGCATTAATAAAGTCATTTATATCTTTAATCACAGGTTTTGTTATCTACGAACATTACCAGCTATCCTCCATGCACTCTTCAATATCAGTTTCCAAGTTCAATACATCTATATCATTTGTCACCAAATATGCATTTGTTAAATCAATATGGAATACCACCACTGGTAAGTTTTAGCGTTGTTTAAGTAATAGAAATTTATAGGGTATCAATTTGCGGACTAAAGATAATTTTTGTTTAGTATTTGAATGCCCAAGTTGCAAATGTTCCAATTGGTGCCAATATCATGCTACAAAATACAAGCCAAATGGAATATTTAAGAAGTCTTTTGTACAGACAAGGAATTCGACCATCAATGCATAAAAACCAAGTAAGTTTATATAAGTAAAATTTACGAATTAGAATTTTGTGCATAAATATTTTAATAAGACTAATTGTGCTTCTTCTTCTTCTTCCTTTTTTTTTTTTTTGCAGAATTTGCCCGAATTTGATAGTTCCTCAAATAAAAAATGATGAATAAAGAATTAAACAACTTTTATCTGTATTTGACATTTGTTAGTTTTGACATTTGAGAAACTTGTGTTACATTTGTGGAGCTTTTACATTCATTAGTTTTTTTATTTTTTTTATAACTTTGGACAATTTAAACTGTTTCTAGTACTCTTGATTGCAGACACAACTTGTTGGATTTTGGAGATTTCTTGGATGTTTGTGAAGTCGCAAATACGCTATTAGATTGAAATTTATTTGACCGGTTCACCAAATTTTCAATCGGATAAAATCAGAAATTTTGTCAAGAACGAGAATTTGATTTGCTGTGAAATTACTACCGAGCTTTTTTCTATATGTTTGCCAATTTCGTTTTGGTGAAATAAATAACTAAAATATCAATAGACATACTGTTCTGGGTAGCACCCATGTCTAAAAGACATGTTTTTTCGGGTTTCAGCTATGTTCAACAGACACACTATTTCGGTCCAAAATTCATTAGTCTGATGAATTTTTCAAAGGATGCATGGGTTCAGGAATAAAAAATTTTCGAGCTGACCTGGAAGCTCGACCCCAACCCGGGGTGCTGCCCCGGGACCTCACTAGGGGCTGCCGCACCTCGAATCCCGCACCTAAGGGCGCTACCCTCGGACCCCCAAATCGTAACAGAACTCAAACAAGTGTGCACTCTACACTCTCCCCAACTTTTTCGATGAAATATCACGATCGCATTGATCAAACTAGTCGATCAAGTTACACTAAAATACTAACATTCCTCCCCCATTTTAGTGTGTTCCTTGATTAACTAAACAAAATCACAACAAATAACAAACTCATGCATAGATGAAATATCCTGATGATTGAATTTCATCTTAGTACATTACACATTCCAAATATTTGAATACCAAGGTATCACTATGAAATGAACCTTAGCTATTCATTATGAATACATGAAGGTAATATACACATAAGTCAAAAATTCTAAAAGTTCTAACTTGACACTATCTTTTACTAGCCTTGTATCCTTATCCTGCTTAAGCATATAAAAGTCAAGTTCTTACTTCTTGAATCGGCTAAACTTCATGCTCATATAGGTAGCTCTTTTACTCTTTCACCTGCATATGCGATTTTTAAAAAGTGCTATTAAGAAGTTAAACTTCAACCTCCATTATAATCTTGTAGGTTTACCTTGGGATGATGTTACTAATGTGTTCCAATCTTCAGTTATTAAGCTTTCCTCATTGAATTTTACATCTAATGTCATATTAGATGGGAATTGGGTATCTCAACATGAGAGATTTCAGATGGACTTTAATCTCATCCCCATAGCGGATTTGTGCAGAAGATCTCTTCTTAACCCTTTATTAAATGATCGACTAAATTATTTTCAGTTTTTATAAACTCTATTGATATGACACCTTGCATGATCCATTCTTGAATCATGTTATGTCTAACACTTAAATTTCTAGATCTGCCCTTGTACACTTGTCTATAATCATTGGCTAAGGCAGCTTCATTATCACACATAATAGATATAGGTGATATTGGTTTAGACCATAATAGAATATCATAAATAAGATCTCGCAGCCATTCAGCTTCTTTACCAGCTGTTGCTAATACTACAAACTAAGAACCCATTGTTGAATCAGCAATGCAAGTCTGTTGCTTTGATTCCCAAGAGATAGTGCCTCCCTCAAGAAGGAATACCCATCCACTTATGGAAGAACTATCTTCATCATTAGAAATATAACTTGCATCCAAATAACCCTAAACAATTGAAGGAAATTCGGTATAAGTTAAACCATAATCCTTGGTTCCTTTTAAGTACTTGAATACTTGGCTTAAAGCTTGCTAATGATGTGAAGTAGGATTATTAGTAAATGTACTAAGTTTTCCAACAACGAAGGCTATATCAGGCCCAGTGCTAATCATGGTATAAATAAGACTGCCAATGGCTCTCGAGTATTCAAGTTGAGATACTGCAACAACTTTATTAGGTAGAAGCTTAAGACAATTATCTATAAGAGTGCTAATTGGAGAACAATCTTTAAAGTTGAATTTGTTCAAAATCTTCTCAATATAATGAGATTGAGAAATTGAAATAACATTGTTCTTCCTCTTAATTCTTATACCAAGAATCACCTCAGCCTCCCCAGATCCTTCATTTCAAAACTAGATGTTAAGAATTTCATTATTTTATCAACTTAATTTTGATCATTGCCAAAAATCAACACGTCATCCCTGTATAAGCAAATCATAACCGTTACCAGAAGTATCAAACTTGCTATATACACATTTGAATTAGAATCGTCTACTATTTAACTCACTGTTTTAACAAGTCGATTTGTTAAGTGTTAATCTTAGAGTTAATCTTGATCTTTCTTTGTGCGGGCGATACGTGTCATCACCACTTCAAGAGGTCTATAAAAGTTGGAAGGAGTTGAAGAGAGAGGTAACCTACTTTTGCGAATTCAAATTGATTTAGAAGCAAATAACCTGATTTCTCTTACTCTCAAAAATTCCTTTCACTTCTCTCAAATGGTGATTACCAGAACTACTTTCAGGCTCCAATCCACAACAACCAAGAAGCTAATAGTGAATGCTGAAGGAAAAATGGAGAAAGTCACCTTGGAAGAAGGAGCTCTGTTCACCAAGGTAGACTTAAAAATAACTTGGATTTTGTCCTTGTTTATGAGGTCGATTATGAGAGTCTTCTCAGAAATCGGGTCATGCATAAGATCATCAAGCAGCAGAACCTGAGCTCATTTCTTCAGATGGAAGAACCAGCTATTATTGGACTAATTAGGGCTTTCTATTCCCATCTTTATACCATTCAGGTCCTCAATAATGTCATGCTGGTGGAATTTGGAGGAAAGTATACCCTCATATGCTCAAGGTTGATTAGAAGCATCCTCAAATATGCATCACAAAGGAATTCAGCTCCGGAGGACTGGTGAGGAAGACACTGTCATTATCCCTGAAGATTGGGAGCTCCCCTCAATCTGTATCTCAAGGGAGATTGTTGCTTTCGGAATGAGCTAGACAATGAGAGCATGCCACGAATTGGTGGTCAAGCTACTACTACGCAAGACTGGGTCTATCATTAGCTGCACCTACATTGAGAGGTGTGTGGTCTATTAATTGGTGGAGGGTAAATGGTTTAACTGGCCTGTGGTGATTCTTCACCACTTAATCAAGCTGAGTACCGTCTATCATTATGGTTACCTCATCACCGCCTTGATGAAGGCAGTGAAGATAGATATAGCTCAGTTCCTTGGCGAGTTCGGTGATACCGTTGTACCCGTGAAGAAGATGCTAGATCTCATTTATTTCACCAAGCTGTATTACAACCAAGTGAATACTAGGTTCAACAAGGGATAAGAGAAAAGAAAGCTCAAGTGCGTACCATCAGTATTGCCGTTGGACGTGCCAAAGGAGGAAGAAGATAGTTTCATGGTGGACTTTGAGGAAAGTGAGGACATTAGCTATAATGTTCCTCTTACAGCTAAACTAGAGCAACTCAGTGCCATCGCCACTTCACCAAAGCTTAAGGCTACTTCTTCTAAGGCAAAAAAGAAGAGCCCCACCAAATCAAAGGCTGAAGAAGTGCCTGCTCCACCCCCAACAAGGTAAAGAAGATAAATGAAAGCTTAGACTCATGCTTAGAGAGAAGCTGAGGCAAAATAGTAGGCTAAGGAGTAGGAAGATGCTACTGAGGAAGAGGAAACCCTTCGCCAAAGAAGCGCAAACTTGTTGTATCAAAAGATATTGAGGAGTAGGGTGATTTCAAAATGTCAAAGGATGAGGTTACAATCAATCCTAGAGTTGCGACCAAGGTCAATGAGGCCATTTCCAAAGCTAAAGGCACTCTACGCAAGCGATTTTCCATAAATTGGCCCTTGTAAAAGAATGTGCAAGTGGTGAGTAGCGACTAGGATGTTGGAGGAACCCTACCCCTTTATCGGGAAGAGTCTGATCTTCCTGTTCCCAACATCCCAACACCAAGTTTCACTCAAATAGAGGAAATTCCTACTCAGTTTGAGATACCTCAAGCTGATCCATCCTTGGATCAATCAGCTAACCAAGAGGTACCTTTAAATCCTACCCCCTTTCTTCTATAAATCCTAAACCCTCTTCTCCTATAGATACTGAAATACCTTCTTCTGTAAATCCTCCACCTTTTAATACTATAAATTCCCTAGTTATTATACCTTCTTCACTAGTAAATGCCCCATCTTCTCCAGTAAATATTCCTTCCTCTCCCACAAAAAACCAATACACTTTTTCTCCTCAAACCTCTCCAAATAATACCCAAACCCAAACTACTGCTTCTTCTCTTCCCCAAACACAAACCCAAACACAAACTCAAACAATTCTTTCCCCTGTAAAGCCTAAAACCATCCCTTTTCAAATGTACAAACATCCAAACCTGCCACTTCTTCAAACCCATCCTCAACCCCTCTAATCCCTTTGACTATAGAAGTTACCAATGCTGAGAACTCCTCTTAGTAAGGAAAGGAAGTGGTCCTAGTACTGAGATAAATTTAATAGCTAGTGAAGTACCTTAACCTAGTAGTAAGCTAGTCCAAGAGGACATGAATGATGCGACCATCTTGGCTCAGATAAGAGGATTGGCAAGGAAGAAATTCCCTACTCTCAAAACTGATGTTGAGTTGCATAGAGCAGTTAGCAATTTATTATTGTCTCAAGAATTGAGGGGCTTGTCTTCCAAACCCAAGGCTAAGCTACCTGAATTCGATGAACATTCAAGCTTGCCTTCTAAATCTCTCTACTTTGAGGAGTTTGAGAAGATTCAAGGAAGTTTGTATGTGATTTGAAATCACTTGGTGAAGGAAAGAGCCAAAAGTTTGGTTGACAAGATGGATATGATTTTAGCCGATTTATCAGAGTCTGCAGCCCAGCTTGGGGCATCGGTTACTTCTATCCCAACATATACTACACTCGCTAACGCTGTTATAGGAAAGATAAAAAGTAACATAGACGCTGCTACTGAGCAGTAGAGTATTTGAGTTCCAACATGGAAACTCAGGTTAAACAGCTCCACAAATTTGGTGAAGAACAAGTTAAAATCAAGAGGAGCACCGATAAAAAGATTGACAATGTGCTCAAGGAAGTTGAAACTACTAAGGACATAGGCCACAATATGGTGAAAGTATTTGAGATAATGTCCAAGTTCTTACTCAATCAAGATGGCAAAATCAATCAAGTGTTTAAGGTTATGATTGAGAAATCTACCAAAGTTGATAAGAAGCCTATGGTGAACGTTGACTCTCTCTCTTCAAAGCTAGATACAGTCTGCAAGGAGATCAACGATAACATAGATAATAAAATTTCAAGGTCTCAGAAATTTCTCTTAGATGCCATGGGCAAAATCTTCCTAGAAATACCAACAAGCCTTCCACCAATTGAGTCTCTCTGTCCTGAAACTGGCATGACCATTCACTCCAAGCTGAATGTTATTAAGACCAAGGTGGAAGATCTTCAAAAGAATGTTAGGACGTTGGTTTCAACTTGACAATATGATGCTAAGGACATATATGACACAACACGGTGTATGTCTTCAATATGCCCAAAAATCCTTGACATAGAGGTTAAACTGAAGATCGCACTCTCTGCATCAGATTTCAGAGCTCTGTTGCAATGCTTTCAACAGTTTGCATGACAAGGATTCAACTAAATATCTCATTTTCTAGATGTCACCATCTTCTCCTTATCGAGCTTAATGACTAAGAATTCCTCACCTCAAAGGGCAAGCAGATGCTGGAGCAGGAGATTTCCCCCTAAATTATTGGCAAGTAGGAGGACTTCTAAGCTGCCTTAGACTCATTCAATGTCTGCTTGGAATAAATTGTGAAGGGATAGATATAAATGGGGGAGAAGGTAGCTGAAGATGCTCTAAGAATAGTGAATCTTAATAAGGGATCTCTACCAAGGCGACCTCAGTATCCGCCGCATACTCCGCATCATCAACAACAACCTCAATAGCAGCAACTAAAACCATACTCTAATCAAGATAAGAATCCTTGACACTCTTCTAAAAATCGCAAATAAGCCTTGTATCTAGTAGTATAACTAGTACTTATAATAGAACTTTGTTTGTAATCTTAGTTCAGAACATATATCATGTACTGAATAAGCTCTTTATCAATGAAAATTACAAGTTCTACCTCATCAAGTTAAGATCTTCTTAACTTTACTTTATATTTCCTGTATGATTATTTGTGATGTTAGTTGATAATTTGATGCAAGTACTCATACAAAGAGACTAACCTTAAAGAAATGATGAGTAAGATAAAGTCCCAAAATGAAGAAAATTCCTCTGAGTATTGGGGAGTTATGCTAACTGAAGGAAATCCACTCAGTATGGGGGAGTCCATCCTAGCTAAGAGATTCACTCAGCATGGGGGAGTCTTACATCACCTTCCAGGTGTTTCAGTATCTTTAAACTACTTATTCAATTAATCTCTTCTACTACCTAGTTTGCTATTTGTCCATAATGGGGGAGATAGTTGGACCCAAGTTTATAGTACTTCACAGTACTTAAACATTTTGGAAATAACAAACTATCTAGGATAGTTAAATTAATTGAGTACTAAGTATACTCTTAATTAATGAAGTTACTTGAGTTTGTTTAAGGAAAAACAACTGAGTTTACTGAGTAATTAGTTAAGTTATGGCTTAGATAGAGTTGGAGCTGAGTACTACATAGTTTAATAAAGATATCAACTTAGCTGTGCTGAGTTAGCTTTTCCGTATAAAAGCTTAATTATCTCGACACTTAGAGAAATAAATGACACTTGTGCTCCTAACGTTTCTGTGAAAAATAGAATATTCTTTTGATGCTTTTCTGGAGAAAAGGTGTTGAAATTAAAGAAGATATTTCAGTGGTTCTCATAGAAAAAAGTTATCAGTACAGAATGTTGGAGATTCCTCACTCAAGTCCAAGATAAAAAGAATTCTCTATCATGCACCGTTTCTCAGTGTCTCCGCGGAACTTTGCAACGTCAACGTGTCACCCAATCTCAAGATTCCACGTTGCATTTTGAAGGCATCTCTAAAAGATTGGATTGCTTTAAGACTATCAAGTTTTTTATGCTTTGGGATAACAGATTAATCTCGCACTTCAACGTTCGAAATCTCTATCTCTAAACATCTTGGAATCTATCTCCAACAGTAAGATTCGAAAGATTTGAAGACGAGAGATATTGAAGAGCTATCATGATGAGAAGTTTGCAACGGCTAATTCTAAGAGCTTCAAATATAAATAAAACATTGGAGCAACCATTCAAACTTGATGAATCACCTTGAATTTCTTTAAGAGCTGAAACTCTGTTCATTTACTCCCAGCTTCAAGAAATTCCAATTCAAGCAATTTGCAAACACTCACTATTTCAATCTGTTTGCAATAGAGAGAATATTATTTAAGATTTAACCTTTTAAAGGATGCAACATTACATAAGTTGATTTCCTTAGTATGCTATCTTTTTATAAATCCGAGTGTCAATTTAGGAAGGGCACCTGAATTGAGTTGAGAGGTAGTTAGAAAGGAAGGCACCTTTTGTAATTTGCATTTACCTATTGTAAAGGCTTCTGCGCCTAAGTAAGGAATGAACCACTAGTGGATTTAAGCTCGGAAAAGGTATCAGGGGACTGGAGATAGGCTAGGGGCCGAACTAAGATAAAATCACATGTGTTGAAGTTCTAACTTTAGCTATCTCATTTATCGCATTTTATATCTCAATCATCATTCTTTCTATTTTATCATTTTGCTTGAAAAACCAATCGAAGCTGAGTAAAGTACTCAGGACATGGTTGAAGATAAACTGTACAAACAAAGATGAGTAGTTTACAAGTTTTTAGACCCTGCTCAGTATCGCCATACTCAGCACACATCTAAAAACTGAAATTGTTTAAAACATTTTTATAAACATAAAATGTAACCAAGAACTGCATTCACCCCCTCTGCTGTTGTATTAAAGCCGTTTAAGGTCCAACATAACCTTTGTCGCTTGTCTTTATTGTGCTTAACTCATTCATCATTCTCTCCATTTTAAAGCTGGAAAAACCAATCCGAGCTGAGTAAAGTACTCATCAGTGATTGAAGATAAACTATGCTAACAAAATAGTTGAGTTTATAGTTTTTAGACCTAGCTCAGCACGTTTCACTCAACACGCATCTAAAAACTAAACTTAGAAAAGTATTTTTATAAAACTTAAAAAGAACCAAGTAAAGCATTCATCCCCCTGTGCTATTAATATTAAACTGTTTCAGATCAATACATATGAAGATGATGAATAGCCTATCAACCACTTTGTACCATCACTGATGAGGGCTAGAAAGGAAAGCCTTAGGAAAGTAGAGATGCATGTCAAAAAGAAGGCTAAATTACCTAAGAAATTTGAATTCAAGAAATGGAGAGGCCAATAGAGCAAGGTAAAAGGTTGAAGAAGTTGGTAAAAAGAAAAAAGTAGAGAAGAAAGTGTCCCCAGAAGAAGTGGAAGCCTCTACTAAGGACAAGGATGAACCCAAATTCAAGCTTTATAGTAAGTAAGAAGCGAGGTTTCAAGGGAACAAAAGTTGATGTGGAGATAATTGGTATAACAGAGAAGGCTACAAATGTTAAGGAAGAAATGGCTAAGGATGGCAATATAGCGGAAGCCTATGATCAAGTAGTAGTGAATGTTGAAGTTGTTGAGAAAGTGGAAGTAGTATTACATGTAGAAGTTGTTGATAAAGAGGTACCTTACTCTGCTGAGTTATCTAAGTACACAATAGAGACCATCCATGATCAACCACAACCACACAATTCACCACCTCCAAATCAAGTAAATAATCCTACTTCTCCGATTTCTTTTATTTCATCTCCTACCCATTCTTCATCCCATACAATTAAAGAAGATAAATATAATTCTAATCATGGCGATACAAACACTTCTACACAAACTACACATCCTCCTCCTGTCCAAAATAACCCCTTTTTTTTATCTCAACAATTAAATACACCAACAATTCCTCCATCAAAAAATTTCACTATTCCTCCTCTAACCCAAATATCTTATGCAAATACTTCTCCTCCTCCTACTCTACTTTCATAAAATACTCGTATCGTAATTGATAAATAAATTAACATTGAGAATTAGGCTTAGTTCCATCTACCCATTGAAAAATACGCTCAACAAAGGTATAATGCTGAGAATTACACTCAACCAGGCCCATATAGTGATGTAGTATGAGGTCCAAACTACTTCTACATCACAAACTGTAACTCCCACCATAGAGAAAATCAATTCTGATTCTAATATAGTAGATGAGGTAGTAATGAGGCAACAACAAAGAGAGGTTGCTTGAAAATTGTATGAATCTCTTAAGACTCATACTGAGCTAGACGTAACCATAACTAGAATTGTTGTTCTAGAGGATTTAATGGTAAAAGCTCTACTGCTTGCTCAGCCTATTCCAATTATGTCAAAATCCTCCCATTCTAAGGATACCCTCTATTTTGAGGAGTCTGAGAAGATCTGAGGTGATATTAATGGTATCAAGGTTCAATTTAAAAAGGACTGTGAAAAGGGGATGGTAGTTATATGTGTGAGCACGGGATTTCACTCCCTACTTGCGAGTTCGATGATGAAGCTGTAATTTATTTTTCCTTGCTAGTTTTTCACTGTTTATAGGGTCCTGAATTCATCTGTAGGAAGCTTGCTTTGTTTCTTTGAGCCTTGACCCTTTTAGGCCATTTTAGCATAAAAAGCTCAAGGTAAAGAAGCCAAGTTGTTAACAACCTGGCCATGTCGTTATTGACATGGCTAATGTCGTTAATGACATTAGCTATGTCGTTAATGACATTGGAAATATCGTTAATGACATTGGTAATGTCGTAACCGACATCGACATTCCAGCAAAATTAAAATTGCATTTTCTACCATTTTCAGCCAAAAAGGTAATATTTTCACACATGCTCAAACATTTTCACTACAAAACCAATCCCCACACCTTACCTAAGAGCTTTTACATCATATCTTTACATGGGATTTGTGAAAAGTGGAAAAGAAAAAGCAAAGGCATGGGTTAAAGCTATCCTAAGTTGACTTTGGATTAAAGGGAGCTCCAATGAAGAGAGAGCTAAGTTTCAGTTGTTAGGGGGGCTGGCATTTTCATGCATAGAGAGTAAAAGAAAGTGGAGTTCAAAAGGGCAAGTTCAAAGTTTAAGTGTTCTTGAGTTTTTGACAATTTTTTTAACTAAGTTGAGACCTTAAGTACTTAATAACTTGAAGTTTCGGGTTAGTTAGTTTAAGTTCATGGAAAGGGCATGAACTTGGGTCATAAGGGTCCACTTGTTCGTCTCTTAAGCTAATTTGAGGTTTAGTTCATTTTTTAAGCTAATTTGAGGTTTAGAGATCATTTAAGCAAACTTGAGGTTTAGATATCACTTAGGAAATGCTTGAGGTTTAGACTTGAATGGAAAGTCTACTACATCTCTATCACTCACTTGAAGGTTACTACACCTTCGGAAACATCTACTTTGGCAAGGAATAGATTCCTTCCAAAGATATTCGTTAAATCACCAACCAACAACAAAATCTGACTAAAAAGAAATAAGGAGAGCTTCTTAGAGGACTTCCCAGCTTTCAAAATTGACACTAAGTTGGATTGAGCAATAAGCCGTGTACTAGTGTCTTAGGAATTGACGGACTTGTCCATGAAAGCTTAGGCTGAAATTCTGGAATTTGATACACTCTCTAGCATACCTTCAAAATCTATCTACTACGAGGAGTTTGGGAAGATTTAAGGGAGCTTGTATGCCATCAGAAACCATTTAGAGAAACAAAGCGCCAAAAGTTTAGTGGACAAGAAA
>CATIWQ010079975.1:0-16983 GCA_949673415.1 Euphorbia schlechtendalii | reverse complement strand
CGCAAATGGGTGTCATGATCATGATATGTGTTTTTCTTCATGATTTTTCTTTGCAACTTTGCCGATCTTTGACAACTTCTATCCTAAGCCAATTCCATGTGTTCCATGTATCTTTTTGCACCTTTTTCACTCTTTTTGCATAGAATTCTATCTTCAATCATTTTACTCCCAAGATTCACCTAGTTTCTACACTTGCATATAAAAACAACTACATACCACGTGAAATCTTTTATATGAAGTATAAAATAACTCTAAAACACATCGTTTTATGAGTAAAAATATCAAGATAATAAGTGTAACTATACACTTATCACACCCCCACTTAACTTTTGCCTTGTTCTTAAGATAAATACAACAGAAGTTTATAAAATAGTAATTCAAATTCGTACCTCATTTGGTGAAAGACTATTGTAGTGAGTACCACATTACCATGTTGCAAAAGATTCAAGTTAAGTAACAAAATTTCCCACAAATTAGTAATGTGCAATTTATATAGTCCAGTTGCATACCTTTGCTCTTAATGGAGGGCCAACCGAATCGCGTCTTCATATAAGCATTATAGACTCGCTTGAATATTTCCTTCTCTCAAGTATAGAATAGAGTATAAAGGATAAAGGGAGCATGCTTTGAAAAAGATTGATCTTAAGGTATTTTTGGGTAACCTAGGATGCTAAACACTCTTAGTGGTTGCATTTTATACTCCATACCACTCTCCCCTTTTTTTAGTGGTTGCATTTTATGCTCCATACCACTATCTCTCATTTTTTCTTTTAAGCATATTTTTTTAGTATAGATTTTTACTTTGCACCCATTTTTCGTGCTATGCTACTTTTATTTTTTCACTCATTGAATGGTTGCAAGTGCTGCTCTGTACCATTCCTCACCTTTTGCATAACTCATTGGTTATCCTCTCTTTCTTTTGATTTTTTCTCTCAGTACCCTTATCCTTTATTGATCACTTTCAAAGTATTATGGCTACAATTTCCTTTCACTTTAGACACACTTAATACTTATAGGACGTATTCGAGAATAGCATATAAAACTCATAGTAAGAACACTACTAGATATTATTCCACTACTAACTTATCGATAGCATTAAACTAAAACTATATAATTTATACTAATTCATGTTGCATTGTAATATATGTCGAAACTTACTTGGAATGTTGCTTTTGAATATTACTCACAACTCATCCTTTCCAAATGCTAAATGTTGTGCCAAAAGTGCTCACACTCTCAACTTGAAACAACTTGTTCGAAATATGAACTAACATCAAACTTGAAATACCTGACACTCATAATAACCTTAAAACCTGTGTTAGTATAGTATAGGTATGGAGAAAGTAGAGAAAACACAAAATCAAGAAAAATTTAATTCTTCAATTTTTTTAATCTGTTTGATTTTTTTTGGATTTTTGGGATTTTTACAAATCCCCCCCTCGCCACACTAAAGAACACAATTGTGAGAGATTTTACTAAAAATGAAAAACATAAAAAAAACAACTAGCTAGTCTAAAAATTTGAAAAAGAAAAGTAAAGAAAAGAGTAAACCCGTTTTTATTGAGAAGGAGAATCTGGGGGACTAGGAATAAATTGACAATTTTGTTTTCTAAAGAAAGATAGTAATTTTCGAAGCATCGATTTATTATTCTTCTTTAGAATCTTCATGTCTTTTTTCATTACCCCAAGTTCCGCTTGGCAATTGTCCAATTTTTCCTACATACTCGCCTTCCAATCTTCCGGAGCATTATCTTATTCATCTTCATCTTCTTCTTCAATCATCGGAGCCTTGCTAGGACGACGTCAAGCAATAGGATCAAATGGGCCAATGGAAGAATCTTCATGAGTTGAGATTAGTTTCTTGATGCGGTTGGAGTAGGATTAGAAAGAATAGACACCATTATTCTTTTAAAGAAGTCTGGTGTTCTTCAAGTAACTCCCATCCATATATCGAAAGTACTCACCCAGTTGTTGAACAGAGGGGAGTTCGTTTCCCGCACCCATTATAATGTTGGTGATAATTTTGGCCGCCCCAATCTTGGTCCTCATGCTCATTGAATTCTTCTTCATCATATCCCAAATTATATCCACGAACTCCACTTTTTGCTTATTCATTGCACAACAAAGAACAATTAAATCTCTCTTTTGTACTTTGGTGTTCTCTACTTGAAATAATACCGAAGTGGCAAGGTATTTGTGGAGTAGAAGAATACACTCATCCTTAATAAGTTTATTTGGAGAATTTTTAGGATAAAAAACTCTCTTATCCATTAAATCTTCTCAAACTCGATTTGCTTGAAAAGATTTCATCATGCTTGATGAATTTTCCACTTCAAACCTGAACCAAGTACTCATCATCTCTCTTGTGATGGTATAATATCTACCTTGGTTGTGAAATTGAATCGCCCTTTTCTTATTATCTTCAAAATCGAATGTCACTAGACATTCCAAAATCCAATCACGATTTTGTTGAAATCACATCCCCACAAACGTGCTTAAACCTAAATCAGAGATATACATCCCCATTTGCTCATGGAGGCCTAAAGTCTCCAAGAAAACCAAATCAAGAAAGCTCATACATGTGATTTCCAATTTTTTTCAAAACTTGGAATCTTTTCCCCTACTCATGTAAACTAAAGGGAAAAGGACAACTGTATTCTTGTTGATGGTTTGGAATTTCTCTTCTATTGGTGGTTACCTTACACGAGGTATGTTGGATTTTAAAGTAAAGGTTGAAAAAGGTTTGGAATGTAGAAGAATAGAGATGAAAGAATAAGAACTTTATAAAGCTTTGTAGAAGGTTTTGGTGGTTATAGGATCTATCCTAGACCTTTATATAGAGTTCTAATAGGTCATTGATTGGCCAAAATAGTCAATATAGCCATTTTTCCTTCAAACTAGCATTTAATGGAAGTTTCAGCCATCTATCGCGTGCTAATTGTGATCTGCAATGGTCATCTTCTTCCCGTGTCGCGTTCGTGGAGGCATGTCACAATCGTGACTTTCTTCACAACATGAACGAAAGGTTTTACTACATAATGTCATGGGGCACAATCTATAGTTGTTGTCACGAACTTCTTCATTTCTTTTATTTCTTCAACTTTTAGACTTAATCATAGAAAAACTTAGAAAACAAACATGTTAAATATAAATAATAGGCATTTACTATTTCACACCTGGAATGATTTATGGTGAAGATAGTAATTGAACATCAATCTTGTTATTCAAATTTATTTTCATACTTTACATACATTAACAAACATACAATTAAACAAACAAATAGATAGATAACAAACAACAAACTATACAAAATCCTAAACCTAAGTGAAAAGCGAATAATTATTCAGAGGAAATCGATTTTGTCAACAGGTCAATCTTATAATAAGATTTGCTCAATGTCAAACATCAGCGTATGAATATCATCGATTTTCCTATGAATTGAGATTTGCGCCTCCGTAAGTTCGTTCAACTTTCCTCGGAGGTTGGTGCTTTTTGTTCTTCTTCCCTTGCAATTTCCTTTTCTCATTTCCTATTGGCTTCCACTCTCTCCTCCCATGATTTCCAATCATGAGTGATACTATCTTCTCCAATGCACTTTACCAAAAATCCATACTAGAAGAATACTTCCATGGTTAATTCCGGAACCTCATCTTCATCAGTAAAGAATCCAATGGAATAGGGCATTCTCCCAATCTATCCCAACAGATTTGCCATCGTTTGACACCCATATTCTATCATTCCGAGATTTTGTGTGGCAGACATAAGTGTCTCCATCATTATTCTCAAAACATTAACAGGTGTGCTATTCCAAATTCCTTCCATCACAAACAATGCTTCAGGAATGCCAAGATGGAAAGTTGACTTACCAAACAATGCACCACTTAAGTAAAAGTGCAATGTAAGCAAACAAGGATCATGAATCCACAGCTATAGGACGATGCTTGTTTGAACTCAATTTTGCTAGTCAGGCGGTTCAATGTGGGTAAAGGATCCCATTCAGGAGGCATTTTGTTTTAGCAGTCCATTGGAAATCCCATGTACTTGTTAAGCGCCTTTCTTGTCAACTTACACTCTCTTCCTTGATGTTGATAAATTATGAAGTCTATTTTATCGTTCTTCCATGCCAACGATACAAACATCTCCATGAAATTCTCAATATTATACCCCAGGGACATGTTTGAATAAATGACAAAGTTCAGAATTCTAAGATAGTACATTACCATGTCATAAACCCCAAGATTGATGAAACTATTCCTATGAATGGTGTAGGAACTTTTGTATTTAGCATCCTTGATTATCTTGTAATGATCTCTTTCTTCACTAGAATAGATCGAAAATGGTGCCTCATACCATTCTTGTAAGTTTGAGGGAGGAACTAGATTAGATTTATTTGTTAGAACCATTTTGAAATGAAAGAATTTTTTAAAGAAATGGGATGGATTCAGATTTGGAACTAAATTCTTATTGAAAAGGTAAGAAATTGAGAAATGATGAACATTCGCACATCAATTTAGAGGAATAACCATTGAATAACTGCCAAACTGCTGCAGTTTTCACACAAGTCGCGATCGTGATTAATTGTCACGATCATGACTTACAAGATTCGAGAAATAGAAAGATTTTTTAAGGGATTCACACAAGCTCGAAATGGGGTAACAAGCGTGAATATGCAAAATAAAAGAAAATCTTCTATTTATTGAGAATTCAGATGTAATAATATGACGTATCACCTCTAAGATGATTATTTCATATTCTTTTTCACATCCAAGTTAGGATAGACAAATTATACAGTTTAGGAAAGAAACAAATAGATATAATTGGAAAATGTACCGTAATCTTCCAGTATTTGATCTTCAAAACACACTAGCCATCCCTTGGCAATTTGATCTCTTAGAACGCACTTACCTTCCTCGGCAATGGCACTAAAAACTTGTTCGCAAGATTTAGCTATACACGTTCCGAAAGGCTTATCCCCGGCAATGGTGCTAAAAATTTGTTCGCCACATTTCTATTGATAATATAAAAGTTCTAAATATGAACAAGTGTTGCCAGTACCGCTTATCAAATAGAAAAATGATGATAACTGCAAGTATATAGTTGCGATGTAGTTTTAAAAGATTTCGATCCAACAGGGAAGGAATTCGATTCTAAAGATCAACTAGAGTTACGAAACAAAAGAGTTAATCAAGCCCATGATGATTCGCGAGTGTGACATACATGTCGCGATCATGAATGTAAGTTGGTAACTTACTGCTTGTGAAGAATGATAAGTCATGATCGAGATAGATAGTCGCGAGCGTGACTTGTCCAATCGTGAATAGAAATCACGATCGTGACATGGTCGTGACTTATGCTTTTCTTCATGATTCTTCTTTGTAACTTTACCCATCTTTAACAACTTCGATCCTAAGCCAATTTCTTGCATTCCACACATCTTTTTGCACCTTTTTCACTCTTTTTGCATTGAATTCCATCTTTAATCATTTCACTCCCAAGATTCACTTAGTTTCTGCACTTGCATAAAAAACAATTACATACCACGTGAAATCTTTTATATAAAGTATAAAATGACTCTAAATCACATCATTTTATGAGTAAAAATATCAAGATAATAAGTTTAATTATACACTTATCACAACTCCACACTTAACTTTTACCTTATCCTCAAGGTAAACACAATAAAAGTGTATAAAATAGTAATTCAAGTTCGTACCTCATTTGGCGAAAGACTATTTTAGTGAGTACCACATTCCCACGTTACATATGGTTCAAGTAAAGTATACGAAATTTTCCACAAATTAGTAATGTGCAATTTATATAGTTTAGTTGCATACCTTTGCTATTAATGGAGGGCTAATCGAATTGCGTCTTCATATAAGCGTTATATACTCTCTCGAATATTTCCTTCTCTTAAGTATAGTATAAAGTATAAAGGAAAAAGGGAGTACACTTTGAAAAGATTGATCTCAAGGCATTTTTAGGTAACCTAGGATGCTAAACACTCTTACTGGTTGCATTTTATGCTCCATACCACTCTCCCTTATTTTACTGGTTGCATTTTATGCTCCATACCACTTTCTCTCATTTTTTTCTTTTAAGCATATTTTTTTTGAAGTACACATTTGTATTTTGCACCCATTTTTTGTGCTATGCTAATTTTTCTTTTTCACTCATTGAATGGTTGCAGTTTCTGCTCCGTACCATTCCTCACCTTTTGCATAACTCATTGATTATCCTCTCTTTCTTTTGATTTTTATCTTAATTCCTTCATCCTTTATTGATCACTTTCAAACTATTATGGCTATAGTTTCCCTATACTTTAGACACACTCAATACTTATAGGGCTTATTCAAGAATAGAATATAAAACTCATAGTAAGAACACAACTAGATATTACTCCACTCAAAACTTATCGGTAGCATTAAACTAAAACTATATAACTTATACTAGTTCATGTTGCATTGAAATTATATTAAAACTTACTTTGAATGTTGCTATTGAATGTTACTCACCACTCATCCTTGCCAAATGATAAATGTTGTGCCAATCTACTAAAGCGCTCACACTCTCAACATGCGCTCATACTCGAAACAAAACTTTTACTCGAAATATGCACCAACATCGATCTTATAATACCTAACACTCACAATAACCTTGGAGCATATGTTAGCATATTATAGGTATTGATAAAGTATAAACAACACAAAATTAAGAAAATTTTTTTATTCTTCAATTTTTTAATTTTTTTGGATTTTTTAGGATTTTATACAAATGCCCCCCCACACTAGTGAACACAACGTCCTCATTGTGAGAGACTTAACTAAAAAGGAAAAATGAAACTAAACACACAAAAATAAACAAACAATAACCAAACAAACTCTACAAATCCTTAACATATATGGAAAGCAGATAATCACTCGGATGGGATCAATTCGGTCAATTGGTCAATCTTATAATAAGATTCTTGTAAATCTCGCTCAATGTCAAACATCATCATATGAATTTCATCGATTTTTGTATGAATCGAAATTTGTGCTTCCATAAGTTCATTCAACTTTCCCCGGAGGTTGGTTGCTTTACGCTCTTCTTCCCTTGCTTTTTCTCTTTCTCTCCTTCTATCGACCTCCGTTCTCTCCTCCCATAATTTCCAATCATGAGTGATCCTATCTTCTCCTATGCACTTTTCCAGAAATCCATACTTGAAGAATATGTCCATGGTCAATTTTGTAATCTCATCATCATCGGTAAAGACCTCAATGGAATAAGGCATTCGTTCAATTTGTCCCTACAGATTTGCCATCATACGACACCCATATTCTGTTACTTCAAGATTTTGGGCGGTAGACATGAGTGTCTCCATCATTATACCTGAAACATCAACAAGCGTGCCATTCCAAATTGCTTCCATTACAAACAATTAATCAGGAATGACAATATCGAATGTGGACATACCAAACAATCCACCGCTTAAGTAAAAGTGCAAAGCGAGTAAACAAGGATCGTGAATCCATCGACTATAGGCAGATAATTGTTTAAACTCAGTTTGGCCAGTCAGGCGGTTCCATGTTGGTAGAGGATTCCATCTAGGAGGCATCTTGTTGTAGCAGTACATTAGAAATCGCATATACTTGTTAAGCACCTTCCTCGTCAACTTGTACTCCTTTCCTTGATGACAATAAACTAGGCAGTCCTTTTTGTCATTCTTCCATGCCAGCGTTACTAACATCTCCATACAGTCTTCAACACTATTTTCCAAGCACATGTTCTAATAAATGACAAAGTTCAGAACAACAAGATAATTCATCACTCTGTCATATACCCCAAGACTAATGAAACTAATCATATTAATAGTGTAGGAACTCTTAAATTCAGCATTCTTGATCATCTCATAATGATCACCTTCCTCATGAGAGTAGATTTGAAATAGTGCCTCATACCATTCTTGAAGGTTTGAGGGAGGAACCAGATTGGATTTCCTTGTCAGAGCCATATTTAGTTGAAACAATTTGAAAGAATAGAATGGTTTCAGATTTGGAAATAAATTGTTGATTGAAAAGATAAGAAATTCAAATTTCAGAAGTGAAAAGTGATGTACATTCGCACATCAACTTACAGAAGTTGGAAGAATAACCTTTGAATAACTACTAAAAAATGGCAGTTTTCGCACAAGTCGAGATCGTGACTTGTTCGTCACTTTTCCAATGATAAGTTTAATAATTAATGGTTCCAAAAACTTTTTCATGAAACTTGGCTACACGAATTTCGTAAGGCTTATCCTTAATAATGGTGCCAAAAACTTGTTCATGAAAAATGTAGGTTTTGTCAAAACCTCTTATCAAATGGAAAAATGATGATAACTGCAAGTATACAGTTGTGATGTAATTTTAAAAGATATCAAACCCACAGGGAAGAAACCAGGTCTAAGGATCAACAAGGAAAGACAAAGTAAAAGAAAATAAAAATAGATTTGAGATTTTTTGGATAGGAAAATTAGAATGAAAAGTTGAGTAAATATAGATGTGGAAGATTAGAGAATCTAAATATATAGAATTTTCACTACGACCAAGTATAGTAGAGAAAACATGCAAGTTCAACAAAGATGTTACGACTCACTAAACTAATCTAATAGACTCACTTCAAAACACTCATATGTTCAATGATTCACCGCAGAGCAACACATGAAATAACGTTTCTAAACCTAGCGCAAACTAAATAAGAAAATTATATAAACCTGGACAACGTCAATACTATGCTTAGTACGAGTCGCTCTCACATAGCAACATTTAGCAAGTTACCATTCCAAAAATTTTGGCTCACTAAACAGCGTTATATCACAGATCCAGTGATTATACACGATATTGTTAACCTCGAAACTACTCTTAAAATTAACGCTAACTCATATAACTTGATTAACATGAAAGACTTAACATGAAATGCGCATTATGACACATAGACATATCATAAACTTCAAAATAGAAAGTATAAGTAGAAAGCAAAGCAAAGTTATAAGGTATGCAAGTTAAAGCTAAAGTTGATCAAACCGTATCCACTCTTTAATGGGAGTCATCAATTCCCGTAATTCCTGTGTCTGCTTTGAATTCAGTCTTAGCCCATTTAGAACCTCCACTCTATTCTTTATGAATATAAAACAAACGAATATTGAAGAACGAAAAAATTTATTGATAAGTGATTTGCAAGTACACTTATACAACAATCGCTGGAGAATGTAGAGAATCTAGTGATCAAAACAAGGATTCGAATCACTTAAACATTTTCTTGCTAACGCTTATGAACGTAGCGAACTCTCTATCTACACACACTATATGTAACCCTATAGTTGCACTCTAATATTCTCCTCTCTTTTGGTGTCACTTTGGTGCACAAAATCTATGAATTGTGGAGCCCTATTTATAGAGTTCGAAGGGTTATGTCCATTGGTGAATGATTGCATCTCTTCATTGTGATTGGTTGAGAAGCTTTGATATAGTCCACAATGGATAGGCACCTTTTCATGATTGGTTGACTCTTGATAAGTGTCTTTTGATTAGTAGTTGATGGTGGTTGATCATGCTTATCTGGCGGTTGGTAGTTAAGAAGATAATACTAGAAAACCGTCCAAGTCGTGATCGCGATATACATGTCGCGACTGTGAATCTTTGATAGGCAGACTTCTGATCTGAAGAAGAACGAGTCGCAACTGCGAATGATTGTCGTGACCGTGAATTGCATTTTTCTTCAGAATTCTCCTTGCTACTTCACCGATCTTCAACAGCTTCGATCATAAGCCAAATCTTTGAGTTCCACACATCTTTTTGCACCTTTTTCACTCTTTTTTCATAGAATTCCACTTTTTGATCATTTTACTCCTAAGATTTACCTAGTATCTGCATTTGCATAAAAAACAACTACATATCACGTGAAATCTTTTATATGAAGTATAAAAATGACTTAAAATATAGTGTTTAGTGTATAAAATTAATATGATATTAAGTGTAATTATACACTTATCAATGACTTGATTGTGCACGGAAAACGAGAAGTGGAGTGGAATTCAGAAATTAGGCGAATGATTTCCGGCTTTAAATCATCCCAAAAGAGCTTGTAAAAAAGAAAATTGAATCCATCCGATCCTGGTGATTTGTTTTCACCACAATCGTTAATAGCTTTCCATACCTCATCAACCGTAAAGGGGGCAGTTAGGTCCTTGTTTTGTGAAACCGAGACGTTATTGAAATTTAGTCACCGTAATGAAAATGGAATTGACGGGGCAGCAGAGAATAAATTGCCAAAGTACTCTAGGATGGCATTGGTGATTGCAACCAAGTCAGTTATTTCCTCGCCATCAATATTCAAATGTAGTATACGGTTGTCACAAAAGTGTGCCGAAGCCGTTTGGTGGAAGAAAGATGTGCTATTGTCACCCAAAAGAATCCATGATACCCTTGATTATTGATGACGAAGGCTTTCAAGATGCTTGCATATGAGGAGTAACGATTTCTTAGCATCGGAAAGTTCTGACGAATATTCAACCGAGAGGGGGCGCGGCACTTCACTAGAGGAGAGGTTAAGCACGGTTCTTTCAAGCTCATGGATTCGGTTTTGCAAGAATGAATTTGGACTCATTCCACGGTTTGATTTCCTTGCCCAATAGCCATAATTTGAAGTCAATATCGCCGCTGCCCCTAGAAACACAAATTGCAGCCCTCCGCTGCTTAATATATAACAAAAAGGTTGAATCATCCCACCACAAGTTTAGCATCGTTGTTGATAAACAAGATTTCAAATATGACTTATAGTCTAATCAAACCCATATCATTTACAAAATTTATAAATCAGATTAATTCCTAACCTTTAATTTTTCCCGGAACTCTAAATTTGCAACAAAATTCGTTGAACCACATATGCTTTCATAGTGGAACCCATGTCATTACCGAAAACGATAGCGAGAAACAATCACAAAAACACATTGAAAATAATTGAATGATAAACTATGTTTGTGAAAATAAGTTGAATATAAAAAGAATGAAGATAATGGAAGTTTTGTTAATACATACTCTCTTCGGTTTCTAATATTAGTCATTTAATTAGGCTAATCATCAAAATCAAAAAGACTTTTAATGCACTTCTAAAATTACTAATTTATCTCTTTTAATTTAGAGTATACTTGTTTTTTTTCTTAATTACTAACTTATAATTTTATTCATACTTATTTAGGTTTATTAGGAAAAAATTGTTGAAAATTGCATTGATATTCTAAAATGACATAAAAGAAACTAAAGTAAACAGTTTAAAATAACTAGTATTAGGAATCAAAAGGAGTAATTTTTTTTGAAGGAAAAGTGAAAAAACATAATAGAATGAGGTTATAGTTGGATGGAAACAAACAACATGGAGGTAAACATTATATTGATAAGATTAAGGGAGATGGTAATGTGTTATATTGATAAGATTAAGGGAGGTTATTATGTACGATATATATTATGATAAATTAGGATAGAAAAAGAAAAAAAAAAAAAAACTAAGGGAAATGTAATAAACTTTATCAAATTCAATTTTATTTTTATTTGAAATAGAACTTACATCCTAATGTCGATTTATAAACCTAATCAGAAAGATCTAGAATATGAAATTACATATGAAAATACAAAATATAAATATCGAATGATCCGTAAATCTCATCTCCAATCGATGGACTTAGACATCTAGGCTCATCAATCATCAAGCCAGTCCGTTCTTAAATTATCAATCATTATTTTAGATAATTTCGTCTCGATTATAGTTTTAAAAGATTCGCTTCCATTAATAGTTTTAAAAGATTTCGCTTCCCATCATAAATTCAGAAGATTTCACCTCCCGTTGTAGTTTCAGAGGATTTCGCCTCCTAGTCATCAATCAAACAATTAAGGATTGTATTTGACTTACATTTGATGTTACAACAAAGATTATACTCCATTTTGCTTTACATAACCAGTGCTGGGAGTAATCATTAATAGAATCCAATTTAGTTTTTTTATTAACTACTTTGTAATTGAAAAAGAGGAAGAGAAGTCGAGATAGATGGATAATAGGTAAATAAAATAGATGAAAATGAGCCAAAATTGTTTGTTGTGGAGAAGCCGAAATGGTATGAACAATTAAAGGCGATATGGTTTTGATTGATGACTTGTAACATGAAATGTAACTCAAATACAAGCCAAAATTTCACAAATGAAGCGTATTGTCATGAATAATAGAACAAATTATACTCAAACGACATGACCACTTTAGAAAATCTTCAAAAAAAGTTTGTGATGATAAAAGTTCTTGAAAAAAAGGGAAAAGTGGTAAAAAAAATCTATTTGACGAGATGTCAAGGGTTAAAGTTCTAATTAAACTATCTACTACACCCTTAAATATGAACGTAACTTAGAAAACAAAAATCAAAACAATAGTCATAATTTGTTTAATCGAGGCATCGGCATTGAATTAATTGAATGAATGAAATATCTGGCTGAAAAGAAATATACTTATTTGGATAAAAAAACAAACTAACAATTCAAAGTTATAAGAAAATATTGTTGAATAACTATCCTCAGATTTTGTTTTTAGTTCTTTAAGGGTAGAAATTTTTGGTATTTTAACTAGATGCGTGTGTGTAATTTTAATTTTTAATCAAAGGTTATACAAAAGGTCATATTCCTACTAAAATTGCACTAATCTAATAAGAAAAAAATTTATAACGATAAGTTTGGAACAGCACTGTAAAAGCAGATGTTCCCCCTAGTTAATTTCACTCACCAATTGTGCAAATATTTGTTCACAAAATGGGCAGCTCAAACACATGTTTTCTTTAATGTTTTTGCTTCACTGTTTTAATTCTCGTCGCCTCTCAAATTGCAGCTGGTAATGCATTTTTCAATATTAGAATGTTGTTATATATGTTTATGAGTATAATACAATTATAATGTTTGATTGTTATATGCTTATTTAGGCACTCGCGAAATTAAAAGACATCAGAATGGATATAAAGTACAAGATGGTTCGCACGGACACACATATGGATACGGCAATGATAATGGAAAAGAGCACCGACATAAATACGAACATGGGCATGACAAAGAACAAAAGCATCATCATGGTCATGGGCATAAGTATGAGCATGGACATGATAACGGGCATGGGCACAAGTACGAGCATGGACATGATAACGGGCATGGGCACAAGTACGGGCATGGACATGATAATGGACATGGGCACAAGTACAAGCATGGACATGATGATGGACATGGGCACAAGTACGATCATGAACATGATGAAGGGCATGGGAAAAAGTATGGGCATGGACATGATGAAGGACATGGGAACAAGTACGTGCACAAACATGAGAAAAATTATGAACATAAGTATGATCATAGACATGATAAAAAAGGGTATGAGCACAAGTACGAGCATGAACATAAGGGAGGACATGAGCACAAATACGGGCATGGACATGAGAATGGGCACCAACACAAGTACGATCAAGGACATGACCAAGGGCATGAGCACAAGCACAAGCATGGACACGAGCAAGGGCATGGGCACAAGCATGAGCACGGACATGACCATGGGCATGAACACAATCACAAGCATGGACACGAGAATGGGCACAAGCACAAGTACGAGCACGAACATGATAAAGGCCACAAACATGATAATGACCACGGACATCAGTATGGGCATGGGCATGAATACGACCACGGACACAATAAAAAAGGACATAACTATGGACTCGGAGATGAAAACTCACACAAACATGGAAATGAATATGGTCATGAGAAAGGACACGAAGGGAATGAATATGGCTATGGACATGGACACAAGAATTGGGGCAAACAAAAGTACGAACACGGACATGCATAACCATTGACGTCATGAACGACATGGACATTGTGGACAAACATAAACATAGTACACAGGTACAAATTTGGATGATAGGATAAGGTAAGTAATTAACAAGTTAAGTGATTATTGTAAGAATAACCTACAAATATAATAAGAGCGAATAAAGTGTTCAAGCCATATGCTAATAATATTGTAAAGAAATCCAATGAAAGTATAAGTTTAAATTTGGAGCTCCATGAAATAAAATTTATAACCACACGTGATTTTTATCGTTAGTTTAAGGCCCTATTTGTTTACAGGAAAATATTTTCTGAATTTTCCAAGGTTTGTTTTTCATGGAAAATAAGTTAAAGGAAAATATTGTGGAAGTTAAAATGAAAATGTAGTGTAAGCAAAGGAAAATGTTTTCCCATAAAAATGATGGGAAAACATTTTCCCTTGCTCTATCACTTGACATCCTTCACTATTACCACCAACATTTTCACCGCCACCACCACCACCTCCATCTCGTCACCACCACCTCCATCCCATCACCACCACCACCACCTCCTCCATCCTATCCCATCACCACCACCACCATCACTTCCTCCATCCTGTTTTTGCTACCACCAACACCTCCTTCACCTTACTTCAACCATTATTACCACCACTTCCTTCATGCCTCCACCACCTCCTCCTTCATCCCGCTCTTGCTACCACCACCACTTCCTCTCCCCTATTCTCGCTACCACCACAACCACCTCGCTATTGATACCCCACCACCACCACTTCCTCCACCCCGCTCTCGCTAGAACCATCACCTCCTCCATTTTGCTCTCACTACCATCCACCACCCCCTCCACCCCACCACCACCACCACCATCACCACTACCACAACTATTATCACCACCTCTTCCACCCTTCCACCACCATTATTACCACCACTTCCTCTATGCCTCCATCACCATCACCACCTCCCACCCCACTCTTACCACCACCACCACCACCACTTCCTCCACCCTTGCATATTTTCCTACAAACAAACAGGGCCTAAGTTGATAGGTGAAATTCTACTTTATTATATTAAACAAAGCCATGTGAATGCTTATAATAAGGGTGTATTCTTGAAACAAACAATTTTAAATATTAACATACAATTGCGGTAATGATTGAAAAAGTTTGGTTGTAGTAGCATTAGGTTAACAATTTTTTTAAAAAAACCCCAGGAAGAAAAAAGATTGGGGCGGATGAAAATTTCGGGGCGTACATCTCAACTAGGTTGATGTATCCGTTCGCCTACAGAACACTCATCCCTCTTTTCATTAAATTAAAATGGATCACAAAATAGGAGCCACAGAATATGCGTTACAAGATAAGTAGAAAGCTCGGATTAGTAAACAAGTCCGATACCGGGTGACAAAAATTACACTTGTAAGAATTAAAAAGAAACCAACAAAAATTAATACAAGTGATGAGCGACTCTCCATCTTCGATGTCTCCTTGGAAGACTCTTTTGTTGCGTTTTTTCCAAATACTCCAAGATAAAATTAGCCATAGAGTGATTCCAAAGTCTCTATAGGTAACCGGTTTGAAAAAAGAGCGCCATAGAAGGAGAAAGTCATAGCCTTATCCGGTAATGCCATAGAAATACCCAACCAATGAAACGTGTCACACCATAGCTTAAAGCTCTCCTGACAAAAGAAAAGAAAATTCTCCATAGATTTCGTAGATTGGAAAAGAAGGCATGTTGCATTATCAATTATGCGGCAACCACAGTTGAAAAGAAATTCCCGAGTAGGTAGTCTTTCATGAAATACCTTCCAACCAAAAAATCTAATCTTGGGGATCACATGCGTATTCCAAAAAAATTCAAAATTCTTTTGAGGAGCTCGCCATTGTAGTTGTTGATTATATCCGCAACAATATGCCGCTGCTGAGTATACGTTATGAACACCAATATCCCAACAAAAACGGTCAGCATTCGGCAAGAAGGACGGAATTCCATTTCCCGAGTTCTGGAAAAGTGATGGACAAGATGTGGAGATCTAAACCCTTAATTTCATACTACGTTGCTGATTTGTAATACGCAAACTACGTTTCCAAAAGGGACGACATTGGGGATGATTTGTGAATAGAAAGGAACACCCAACTTCTATCGTCGATGACTTCATGTTGCAAATGGAAAAAAGGTCCGGGAAGAGAGACATAAGTGATACAGAGGAGGTTCAATTATCATGCCAGAAACTACCACTTTTTCCGTTGCCAACAAATACGCACACTTGGGAGGAGAAAAATGCCCAATTGCTTTCGTTAGCGCAACATTTCAATATACCACGCCACATAGGGGAGATGGAATTACGGTCTCTACCTAACAATCCATACCAAGAATGGAATTTGTACTGCTGTACACAATAGACGTGCCAAAGGGAGTCCACGTTGATTTGGAATAATTTCCAAATCCACTTGAAGAGAAAGCTAGCCTTGATAACTTTCAAATCACGAATATAGAGTCCACCAAGGTGTAATGGTAAACTAATTGTGCTCCATCTTACTTTACACAAGCCATTCGTATTAGAATCACCTCGCCATTCGTATTAGGTTAACAATTTGTTTTACTTGTTTAAGTGAACCAAGTCATAATTGCAAAAGTTGGTTGATATACTTGTATTTGTGATTTCTATTACAAATTAGTTTTTCATGGAGTTATAATAAATTGGCTGTCACAAAATTGTTCTGATTTTAATATCACTGAAAACTAGTTGTGGCAAATTTAAGAAGTTGTCACAATTAAACAACTAATTTTGTGACAACACTTTTATACTTGAAACTTTAATTTTAATGTGACATTCACAATTGTTACTAAAAAATGTGACATATGTTACAATACATTTTTTAGTATCACAAAAATTATTTTGTGACAAGTAAAAAGAAATTGTCGCAAGTCATTAATTATGTGACAACAAATTTTGTTTGTAACTAAATATTTTCATACAACTAAATATTTTTTTTTTGAAAACCCCTCGGGGGAACGATGTGTTCCCCCAACGGGAAAAAGATTGGAATAGGTGAAAATTTCGGGGCGTATGTCTCAACTAGGTTGATGCATCCGCTTACCTACAAAACACCTATTCCTCTTTTATA
>CATIWQ010079923.1:0-11332 GCA_949673415.1 Euphorbia schlechtendalii | reverse complement strand
TTGTATCAGTTGGTAATCAGAGCCTATTTCGCATTATGGACCCCTGGAGAGGATCGTAATGTTGCCGAGAAAGCGGAGAGACCGTAGGTTGATTCACAAACTGTTGAGTTGATCGATCGAAAGATGAATAATGCCATTTCTTTCTGTTGCATTAATTCGTAGGTTGAATTAATAACTTTTGCATAAGTTAGAATCACAACTATCTTTATTTTCTTGTATTTGATTATTTGTAAGAAAAAGAAAAAATATACAGGAAAAAATTTGTTGAAAAGAAAAGAGAAAAAAATGTTGATAAAAAAAGAGAAAAAAATGATGTTCATAAAGACGTATTATTCGACTCCGCCGGTAGATCATAAAGATAGGTTGTTAAGAAATAATATTTTTCATTTTACTTGTACTATAAAGGAAAAGTATGCAAATTTATGATTCATGCATGAAGCTGCGAAAACATGATATCTTTGGAGGCACTTCGAAAATTAGAACTACCAAAGACATCAAAATTCAAATAGAGTGTTGGTGCCAATTTCTATTAGTTCTATCTACAGAGATGAAATACTGTGTGATATTATGGACATGGATGTGTGTCATTTAATTTTGGATCAACCATGGCAGATTGATAGAGAAGTATTACACAATGGAAAAACTAACACTTAGAGTTTTGTATTTGAAGGCAAAAAGATTGTGTTACTTTCAAAGAAAGAAGACATCTTCATTGATAATACTTTGTTGATTCCAAAACCGTTTGAAAAGGATAGTGAAAAGGATGAACTTACCGAAGAGATCAATATGACAAAATGGTTCCTCTTGTACTTTCCAACGTGCAAAATCAATCAATTGCTTCTCAATTTTCTACTCCCAATTTACAAGTGTCGGGATGATATTTTCTCGATCACTTTTGTTGGTGATTCAGTGTTTTTAAATATTGAATTGTCTAATAAATTTTATTTTATGATTTTCATGGAGAAGGTGATTCCTTATATGATGAAAATTCGAGGACGGATCTTTTTCGATTTAGGGAGAATGATGCAGTATGAGGCGATCATATGGAAAGGAATAAAGCTGTTCGAGTTCATACATGTTGTTTGGCTAGAATGCTCGGATTTGGACATTTTATTAGTTTTATCCGGGTGGAAACAAGCGAATAAACATAACTCATGATTTACCATGAGTCCCGCCTTAGTTTGTCAAAGTTTGAAAATCGAAGATTATGATATTTTTGGATAAATTATTATTATATTCTTTATTTGGTTATTTTATTTAGTTAGTTTAGTTTAATTAGGATTATATGTTTTATGTTATTTAGTATTTTTGTTAAGTGGGAAGTTTATTTGAATTGGGAGTTTTATTTTTATTAGCTTTAGAATAATTGTCTATAAAAAAGACATTGATGTAACAGATTTTAGTTAGTTTTTGATTAAATGAAATTGTGACTTCAGTTTTTCTTTTCGATTTTTCATGCCGCATCTCCTGTTCATCCGGAGGATGTGCTTAGCACAGGCAGTCCGAACTCGTTTGTATGATAGTTCAATATTTTTAGAAGTGTGGTTCGAATCCGGCTTTATTAAATATCAAATTCTAGAAGCTGGTTATGTATAAATACTAGAACTTAGTTCATGAATAATAATTTTGTATAACATATACTCTTATTTTGTACTTAATAATTGTTTCTTTCTTTTATATATTTTATTAAACTTTTAGACTTCTATATTTTAAAGAATTGGTGTATAACATTTAATATTGGCCTAATGTATAGTTTTTAAAAAACAGATCAATTTATCATCTAATTACTACGTGTCAACTTATGGTGAAGAGAAAAAATGACATGTTTGAAAAGTCAAACCAACCAAAAGGTGACACGTGACATTTATGTGGTAGATTGGAGCTTTTTTACAAGTTGAGGGTGTAACCGGGTATTTTTTATAGTTCAGTGAATCATTTGACTTTTAACCTGAAGTTCATGAAATATATCACGCATTAAGCATTTAATAATATGTAAGGTCGAGACACATTTGAGTAGTATTTGTCTTTTTATTACTATATTATAAAGAACTCAAGTAAAGAACGTAATTACATATATACATGATCTCATCCAAGCATGATTCCTAAATTGTGGACTATCAAATTTACGTTAGGGCTATTTTTTTATTTGGCATATTTTCTCATAAAATTTAGGTTTTACAAATTTTTAATTTTCCAAAATTCAATAATAAGAATTTTTTTCTTTCTTTTACATGAAAAAGAGAAACAAATTTTCTTTTTACTCTTTTCAAGTTGACTTTGTCAACCCTTATAACTACTTTTTCTCTTTTATTTATTTTGAATTTTGCAACTTCAAACGTCTATATTTCACAAACCGTTGATTGTTTCGAATTACTTTGAAATATTTTGATCGTCTTAATTTTATTTTTAAAATGAAATGCACTTTGATTTTTTTGAAAAATAAAATAATGTTTCACAATCTTATACAATGTATAGTTGTGATATAATCCCACTTTTTACTGTTTTTTTATGAAGGCGTTACACATGGTTTAAAGTTGTATAATGATTTTATATAGATTTGTCTCTTCTTTTTGTTCATAACAATACTAATTTCCTCATAAAATCATGGTATGAAGACCTTAAGCCTAATATGAAAGCTCTTATACATGGTATAATAGTGGTTATGTTTACAACAAAACTCACTTTCTAGTAAAAAAATAATTTATCGTAGTCTTATACATAGTATAATAGTTGTATAATACCTGTTTTTACAGTTTTTTCGTGAAGGCGTTATATATAGTATAAGAGTATAGAATACATTATACCACTCTTATACATTGTATAATGCCTTCATGAAAAATTATCATTTTTATTATACAGCCATTATACTATGTATAAGATTGCGATAAATTTTTTATTTTTACGAAAAATAAAAAGTTCATGTCATTTTAAAGATAAAATTAAGACGAACAAAATATTTCAAAGCATTAAAAAAGATTAACGGTTTATGAGATATGGAGGTTTGAAGTTGCAAAATTCGAATTAAATAGACGAGAGAAAGAAATTAAAAGGAAAAAAGGGTAAAATGAAAAACAGAATATAATAAAATGACAAAGTGAATATTAATTCTCCATTGTTGTAAAGTAATAAAATCTAACTTTTTTGGGTATATGGTTAAATTACCCTTTAAATTAATGTTTTAAGTAAAAAAAACCCGTCTCAAACCGGCCTAATGGCGTGTACAATTTGAATGGTAGGATTTTCTTTTCTTTTGATGCTCTTTGTGTTGGTTGATAAGATATGACCATGCAAGAGCCTGAAACTTGTCATGGATCATACACATTTGATTTTTCTTTCTCCCAACATATGCAAAAGGAAAAATGACAAAATCAAAGGGTATCACTGCCCAAACTCATACAGTCGGTGACACACAAAAATGACTAACAAATTATTAGTCTGTTTCCATAAATGTCCTTTAAAGTTTACCTGAACTTTAAAAAATAGAGCTAAAGATATATAAAGAAAAGTGACTATTGTTCCGTAAGAGTGTTGTGTCTTGAGGGATAAGCTTATAGGATAGATTTGGAAAAACAATAGGATTAAAATGGCTTAAATATTTTTATTGATCCTCAGTAGTTTAGTTTTCTATATTAGAAACACATTGTTTTACAATTGAGCTAATTCATTACTGAAAACTAGTGTCTAGTGTATATATAATTATAAAATAATGATTGTAACTATGATAATTTACTACAAAATTACAGAACAAGTTTAGCTTTCTCTACTTCTTATAACAATTTTTGTCTTGCGGAATAAGAAATGAAAAGAATAATCATATTTTTTCATATTCTTATTCAAAATTTTGTTGATTTTAAGAGTAGAAATGATTTCGTGGAATAAATATTATATGAAAGAAAGAATACAAATTCATTAGTTAACACTATGAATAAATATCTTTAACTTACATGTGTCTCTGAAAACATAATTTTTTTGAAAAAAATTCAAATCAATCCGTTCAATGTAACATAAATGAATTGAATTTTGAAACATTTTTCCTAAAATACATGACTTGTTTGATAATGTTTTTCGAGCTGCTATTCCAATAATTCTCTCACAAACTTTTTGTATAGAGTAATATATTTAGACTTTGAATAACACATTTTAATTTTTCGTACTATTTAATTAAAAATTGTCTGAATTGTTTTTTTTCCAAAATCAACTCTCTGATTATAGGAGAAATTTGAAAATAAAACCTTCAAAAAACAGTTTGAAAAAACACAATTAATTGACTCGTATTATAATTAATGGTAATTATACTATAAAATTCACTACATTTTCATATATTTCCATCATAGACAATATTCTAAAATTATATATAATCTATATTATAATTCATTTTATTTTATTCCTCCAATCAAATCACACATTTTCTCTTGATCGATAAAAAATAATCTTTATAGAAATATTAAAGAACATATCAAGTACTACCTTCCTTTTTTAATAATTGTCTTTCAAAGATTTTTGAAATTTTTTTAAATAAATTTCATTTTAGGATTACAATGCACATTTTGTCCATTTTACCCTTATTTAATAATGTACATTGAAAACGATAAAAAGAATAAAGTATCCAATTAACTTTTAAATGAACAAAATTCATAAAAGTAAATAAGTATTTTTATCATTCTAATTAATGTAACATTGGTATTGGAAACAATCTTAGAGTAATTTTTTTTATCAAAATATATTAACTGAGTCCCCTAAAAATATATTTATATCCAGAATCTTAATTATAGTATTTGTGAAAATAATGTAGCCTTGTAGGGTTGTCTAAATTAGGCGTATGCAATTAGTGAAGTGGGTAGTGGGAGTAGTAATTGGCAGCAAGGCACGTGAAGGAGGCAACTATAATTAAAACCAGAATTTAGGGATTAATTGTTTAATTCAATTGATTGATTATAATATGGTGTAGGGTAGGGTCCAAATTGAATTATAATACCAAACACACTTTCATGAACAATTTGGTAGGTCCATTTTTCCAATATAAATAATTATAAGGTGTACCACCCACTTTTTTCAGAAGTGCTACAAGTCATTACTCGCATGAATATGAGTAGTTTAAAAACACAATTAACTAAATTTTGTGGGTATTTCATAACTTATTCAGTATCTACACTCCGCAAAGCCTAATAAGACCAACTAATTAAGCTAGCAATACAAACTGAGCACATAGAAAGGGATTTATTTAAGTTTGATTCTCACGGCATGTAAAGCCGGATACATCAGAGGAGAAAGTAAGATTTTTCTCTAAGCTCCTAACAAAATTATTTCAACAAAAAAACTTGTAAAGAAAGACAAAAGGTAAAAATTATTTACTTAAGAAATGCATCGAACTTGTTTTTCTAATCAGGCGAAATTTCCACAAATAGACATGGTCCAATGTTACTCCTAAATTTTTGTTTTCCAACTTTTGTTAAGCTTAATTTTGTTTTTCGCAGCACATAAACACAAATAGACATGGTCCGATTTTACTCCTAAATTTTTTAATGTATCAACTTAAAATAGTTGACTGTGAAAATTAAAAGGAAATGGAGAGCCATAATTCCAATTTCAAATTAAGGACCAAAGATATAAAAATTAAACTAAAAGAAAACCCATTTTCATGTATATTATGACATTATCATCCATCATGATCATATTAAAGGTCAAATATTGCAAGAAGATAAAGAAAAAAACCTCACATAACATTACAACTTGATGTGTTTTCATCACTAAAGAAGTTTGTATACGGGTCGGAACCTGGGTATGGAGGCGGGTACGGGTACGGGTACGGGTACGGGTATGGAGGCATGTAATTCACGGCGGGTGGAGGTCTTGCATACGTCATGGGCTGAAACCTTTCATTTCCCATTGCTCTTTGTTGGTTCATTATTGCTTGCAAGTACTGTTGTTGCTGCGGGTTACCCGCCATCATATCCGGCCCGGCTCCTTGCATATACCCCATCGGACCTCCGCCAACGCCGCCGGCAGCTGCCGGGAGACCTTGAACTGCTGGCATATGGCCACCAGCCATTTGGCCCATGGGCATGTTACCACCGCCGCCGCCCATTTGGCCCATGGGCATGCCCAGATTGCCCATTTGACCCATGTGGGGTACATTCATACCGCCCCCTCCGGCATTTCCCTTTTTGCCCCCACCCATTTGCATGTTATTACCATTCCCTCCTCCATTGTTACCGTTGTTTCCGCCCTTGTTACCACCGCCGTTACCGTTCTGAGGCTTTCCTCCACCGCCACCGCCGCCACCGTTTTTCCCACCTTGATTTTGATTTCCACCGTTGTTACCGCCTCCTCCGCCGCCCTGTTTACCACCGTTTACTTGCACAGGAACCGGCCCATTACCCCCGCCACCTTTCTTACCAGCTGCCGCCGCCGCCGCCGCCGCCGCAGCGGCGGCCTTCTGAGCGTTCATGATCTGTTGCTGCATCATGTTGTTTCCATTGCCCATCATTTTAAGAGGATGTTGAGGTTCATCCATCTCGTCATCAAAACCTTCGTCCTCATCGGAAAAATCGTCCTCGTCAAACTCATCGTCCTCGTCGCTAAAGTCGTCCTCCTCGGCGAATTTGACAGCCTTTTGATTTGGGATGCTGGGCATTTTCATGTCCTTCAATTGGGCCTGCAGCTTGCTCAAGTCTTTCATTGAATTCAATTGCTGCTGTTGCAGAAGCAGCTGCTGCATCTGCTGTGGAGTCAATTGGTGACCCTGTGGCTGCTGCTGGTTCGGGTTGGGGCCGCCTTTCGGATGCTGCTGGTTCGGGTTCGGGTTCGGGTTGTTGTTACCCTTAGGCTTGTTGTTTCCACCTTTACCGTTGTCAATTTGCATGTTCTTGAACTGGTTCGCCATTTGGTTCGGGTTCGGGTTGTTGTTGGCCTTCGGAGCGCCCCACAGCTCGGCGTGCTTGCCGGATTTTGCAAGCTTTTTAATTAGAATTTCCGGGTGCACATTTCCGGACACCGTTACCTTTCCTTGTTCTGCATCTATATGGGTCTTAAACACCCCTGCAAAAATAAAAGCAAAAGACCAAAGATTTGAACTTCTCTCTTAATTATTAACTGGTTTAAGCTTTAAAGAGAGTTTTTTGAGATGTTCTTTTATACCATCAATTTTCTGCAAGATTTTCTTCACTTTGTGTTTACACCCATCACAGTGTATATTCACCTTCAGAACGCAAGTCTGCAACAACAAAAAAATGAACTCAAAAAAAGAACCCAAATCAAGAAAAACACACCCAAATGCTGATTGAGACAAAAGGGTAAACCTGGATCTTCAAGATCTCTTCTTTACTCATAGCTTCAGCTCAAAATGAAAGAAACAAACACACTGGTCCAGTAGATCTGAGAAAGAAAAGCTGATATAACATAAAAAAAATGGGTCTATGAACAGAAAGAAAGAGAGAGAAATAAAAAGATAGACTGAACCTTGAGAGAGAAAAGAAGAGATTAATTGAGAGGGAGTAGATTTAGGTATAGATACATATAGATATAGACATACATTTAATTTTACTGAGAATTCTGTTTCCCCTATTTCAGGGTGAAGAAGATGAAGAAGAAGAGTATTATCAGGGAGAGTGAAATCATGGAGCTGCTACAACTGCAAATACAATGCAAAGCTTGTTTATTTATTGCTTCAGTATCGACTTGGCTTGTTTCAAGCCGTTTTTTTATTGACTTGGCTCGGCTTGTAGCCTTCTCGGCTTCTCTGAAGTATATTTATCAAAGTACCCATTGGCTGGTGTTTTAGCTTTTGCGGATGTTTACTATTCTTAATCACTTTTTTTATCTCCAAATTAGCAGTTGAACTGTTGTTTGATTTTCGGAAAATATAATAGTTGTGCAAGAGTTTGCCAAAATGCATTAAGTGCCTTTTGAAAAGCTGTTATGTTTAGGGGGTGTTTCTCAAATTTCTTCCATTTCAATTTTTAACTTAAAAATATTTTTAAGGAGATTTTAACTTATAAATCAGACAATAAAGTATTTCTGATAACTTTTTTTTAACTTAAAAATTAAAAATAAGACAGAAATTAAAAGTAAGTCAAACTTACTTTTTAAAAAAGTCACTTATGAAACATAAGTGATTTTTTGAGAAGTTTTGAGCAACACCTCCTTAATGGTTTATTTTTAGTTTTCCCGGATACAAATTTATTGTTATTGATCATTTTTTTATATCTTTAATAATTAAAAATAGTTTTTCTAAAAAAATTTTGCTCAAAATGCAGGTTATATTATTGAATTACAAATGAAAAAAACACCCCAATCACGATGCGGTTCAAACTTATGACATTTAAAGTTATAAATTCAGTCTCTAGTACTAAATTAAGACATCAACCACCAATAATTAAAAATAAATTAAATCAAATATTTTTTTAAATTAAATCAAATATTTAGAATTGTTAGATTTTAGAAAAAAGTTACAAAAGATTTTAACTTCCAACGCTAATTAATAAAGGTACATTTATTATTAATTTTCAAAATTTTTAAAAATTTTTGAAATTAAAACTTTTCGAAATAACAAACGTAGCAAAGTTATCACATACTGACCTGTGAACAAAACAACGTTAATAGTAAAAATCAAATAAATTGTTTGTAAAATAAAATCAGATGTGAATGATCTGTGACAAGATTTTATCGACTAAAATTAGATTGGCACATTAAATAATGACAAATAGTAAGTGATGTGAATTATTTTATTATTGTTTTGTACTGTTTTTTGGTCCCTTGCTATTATCACATGTGAGGTGGGCCTATCTATTCTAAATCCCATATTTTACTAGTTCATCTTTTTCTAACCACTTAATTACATATTTAGCCTAACATTTACTGTTCCTAGGATAAAACGTGTTTTCCCTAACTTGTTTCTAGTTATCAGCTTAATGTAGTTTAATGGAAAAAAACATAAAATAAGTCACTTAAGCTTCATTGAGTAAAAATGATATTACTTAAATATCTATATATTTTGTTGTGGTTATATTAATTGTTTCTTGTTTATAAAATGACAACTATTTAATAATTAAACGCAATATATTTTATAAAACATGGTACACCTTCACGATAAGAGATGTTGGGAAAATATATAGATAAATTTGAAATCGTGAAACACTTTCATATTGAAATTTATTAAATGTTTTTACCAAATACTTTAATCAGATTAAATTAGAATTTAACAAGATCTTAGAATGCGAATTTATTCTGAAAATATGAAAATGAATCGCACATGGTTATTGCCCAATGTCAGGTTTCTATAGTAGTAAAATCATCTGAAAATACATAATTTTGCGAGAAAAATGAAGATTCCGAAAATACATGATTTTCGAGAAAATGTTAGGTTTTTTGTCAAAAAAACATGACTTTTCGGGGTAATGAGTGCTGTCTCGGACCCCGTTCGAGGGCGCTGTCCCTAGACCTCGTTCCTGGGAGCGCTGCCTTCGGACCCCGGTATTATAATAGAACTCGAACAAGTGTACACTCCGTACTCTTCCGACTTGTTCGATGAAATATTATGATTACATTGATATACTAGTCGATCCAATTAAACTAAAATACTAGCAAAGATAAAAATGTTTTATTAATTTTATAAATGTTATGTCACGCACTTTCTCTGCATTTCTTTATTCAACGCATTAAACTTTATACATACATTCGTTTATATGCATACATCATAAAAATTCTGAATTCATTGATTATACTTTTTGTGAAAAATCTAAGTGAAAGATTGAATTTAATTTGTAATATGCAAATGTTTTTTTCCTTTAAATAATTTGTAATGTAAATGCTAAGATTTTGTTAGATATTAGAATCGATGTCTAGATCTTATTATCAAAACCAATTATATTATTTTTTAAGATAAAGTTTTGTCATTGAAAAGCATTTTCTTTATAGAGCTAAGACAAATTATAAAGGTGCAAACAAATTTATGACAGGAATTTTATCAATATATTTGTACATATTAATTTGAGCATACGATTATATAAATCGAAATTGGGAAAATATTATAGTAAAATATCCTACATAAAAAATATTGACCTAGCATTTATCCTAGTTCAGAAATATTTATTTTCTTAAGGGCCATATATTTACGAATATTCTGAATAAGTTGTAAATAATTTGATACGAGAATTTAAATTTATGATAAACGCGGATATCCAATTGTATTCATGTTTGCACTCTCCATTAGTAGATAGTTAATTTTTTCAATAGAAACGTTTGTAAGTATTCACTACGTGCCTACTATTCTATCTTTTAAATCTCCTGGAAGGTGGCTATGTACGCTACAAAAAAACTGACTTTCAAAGACAAAAGGGCGAGGACAACTTACTTACATTGTCTTCAATTGTTATAATAAAATTTATATAGAGGACAATTCAGTTTTTCATGCCCAATTTATTTTTTATTTGAAATTGAGGACAACTTTTATTAAAATAAAATAAAATATATTTTATCAATGATGGGTAACCATAGGATGGATTTAGGTTATGCATCTATCTAGCAAAACTTCTCTTTGTTGAAACCGTTCTTTTTCCCCTAAACATAATGATCCCTCATCTTGTTCTCATATATCACAATATTTTCAAATTGTGATTCAATCCATTCCATAAATTGTCTGACTATTGATTTCAGAGTATCAATTTCATCTAGATTCAGTACAAACTTTAAAATAGCTTGGCCTGATTATCTGTTTCACATCGATCCATGTTGGAATCTTCGATTATGCACAACTTCAACGCCACTTACCGGTCAATGTCGCCGTCGTTCCTGATCTTCTTTGCCGTCATACCTACTCCTTTATTAAGTTTAGATTTTCAATTTAAGTTCCTTATAATATAAAACCGTAATTCAAATCTCTAATATGTTGCTTATCGAGGAAAGCATAAACTGTTTGGGATCTACGTAAAACATGGGGTGGGATGGTTTTCTGGGCATGGGATTTTTATTTTTATTATTTTAACTGAATGGTAAACAAACTGATTGTTGGATATAAATTCAAAATTGAGGAAGATGTCGTGTTTACTTCTGTAGTTTACGTGCCAACTTGACGCTTTCACTATATGTTTTAGAACTCACCAACTTCCGTTTGTTACTCTATCCCATTCTCGTGAGTTCTCTCTTAGTTGAATTCTTTTTTTAGTAATGCCTGTGAAAATTCAAAAGGGTTGGTTTTTTTGCCATTGTTTTCTTCTTTTTGTGTTTCTATGCAAAATATATGTATTGTGTTGGACTTGTTGGTTATGCTTGTGCGAAATTTGGTTGGTTTATGTTGTTTACACTGCAATGCCATGCTATATCTTGTTCCAGTCAG
>CATIWQ010079917.1:0-12607 GCA_949673415.1 Euphorbia schlechtendalii | reverse complement strand
AGCATGCAACAAAAATTAGACAATTGCCAAGCAGAACTTGGAATTATGAAAAAAGACATGAAGATTCTTAAGAAAAGTAATAAATCGATGTTTTAAAAATTACTATCCTTCTTTCGAAAACAAAATTTTTATTTTACTCCTAGTCCCCTGGATTCTCCTTCACAATAGTCGGGTTTAATCTTTTTTCTTTTCTTTACTTTTTCTTTTTCAAATTTTTAGATTAGTTACTAGTTGTTTGTTTGTTTTTGGTTAACAATTTTAATAAAGTGTTCCACAATGAGGACATTGTGTTCTTTAGTGTGGGGGGATGTTTGTAAAACAATCCCGAAAAATAAAAAAAATAAATAAAATGAAAAAATCGTAGAATTTGAAATTTTTTTTCTGATTTTTGTGTTATTTATACGTTATCCATACCTATACTATACTAACATATGTTCCAAGGTTATTGTGAGTGTTAGGTATTTCAAGTTCAATGTTAGAGCATATTTCGAACAAAGTGTTTTGAGTATCCACTTTGAGAGTGTGAATGTTTTCGCACAACATTTAGCATTTGGCAAGAATGAGTGGTGAGTAACATTTCGAAAGCAACATTCCAAGTAAGTTTCGATTTATATTTCAATGCAACATGAGTTAGTATAAGTCGTATAGTTTTAGTTTAATGCTACCGATAAGTTTAAGTGGAGTAATATCTAGTAGTATTCTTACTATGAGTTTTATATGCAAATCTCAAATAAGTCCGATAAGTATTGAGTGTCTTTAAAGTATTAGGAAACTATAGCCATAATACTTTGAAATTGATCTCTAAAGGATGAGGGTATTGAGAGAAAAAATCAAAAGAAAGAGAGGATAACCAATGAGTTATGCAAAATATGAGGAATGGTACAGAGCAGAAACTGCAACCATTCATTGAGTGAAAAAAGAAAAAGAAGCATAGCATGAAAAATGGGTGCAAAGTACAAAGCACTTCAAAAATATATGCTTAAAAGAAAAAAAATGAGAGAGTGGTATGGAGCATAAAATGCAACCACTGAAAAAAGGGGAGAGTGTTATGGAGTATAAAATGTAACCACTAAGAGTGTTTTAGCATCCTAGGTTACCTAAAAATGCCTTGAGAGAAAATTATTCAAAGTGTGCTTTTTACGTCCTTTATACTTTATATTATGCTTAAAAGAAGGAAATATTCGAGTATGCATATAACGCTTATATGAAGATGCGATTCTGTTGAACCTCCGTTAACAGTAAAGGTATGCAACTAGACTATATGAATTGCACATTACTAATTTGTGGGAAATTTCGGGCTTCTACTTGAATCTTATGCAATGTGGGAACGTGGTACTCACTACAATAGTTTTTCGCCAAATAAGGTACAAACTTGGATAACTAATTTATACACTTTTGTTGAATTTACCTTGAGGACAAGGCAAAAGTTAAGTGTGGGGGTGTGATAAGTGTATAAATACACTTCTTATCATAATAATTTTACACATTAAACACTATAGTTTGAGTCATTTTTATACTTCATATAAAAGATTTCACGTGGTATGTAGTTATTTTTTATGCAAATGCAAGTACTAGGTAAATCTTGGAAGTAAAATGATTAAAGTTGGAAATCCATGAAAAATAGTGAAAAAGGTGTAAAAAGATGCATGGAACTTAAGGATTTGGCAAAGGATCAAAGATGTCAAAGATCGGTAGAAATCACAAAGAGGAATCATGTGAAAAAGGCATGTCACGATCATGACAGACATATCGCGGTCGCGACTTATTAACTTTCACAACAGAAAGTTACCAACCAAGTATTCACAGTCGCGACAATCATTCGTGGTTATGACCTTGATGGTTTTTTGGTCAACTCTTCTCTTCTTTCAACCGCCAGATAAGAATAATCAACCGCCATCAACTACCAAATGAAAAGACACCTTTTAGAAGTCAACCAATCATGAAAAGGGGCCTTTCCATTGTGTATAAGATCAAACCAATTCAACCAATCATAATGAAGCGGTGTAATTCTTCGCCAATGGACACGACTCTTCATTTGGATAGATGCAACCCTTCGTACTCTATAAATAGGGCTCCAAACTCACCAATTTCATGGTGTGGATATAGTGGAGAGTGGATTATGTGGTGTGGCATGAGTGATAAGTGTGTCGCATAGATAGAGAGTAAAAATACCTAGATTTTGCTACGTTCATTTGTGTTAGCGAGAAAATGTATAATTTTTTCGAACCTTATTTTGATCACTAGATTTCTCTACATATTCGAGCGATTGTTGTATAAGTGTAATTGCAAATCACTTATGAATAAAAAATTTTCGTTCTTCAATATTCGTTTATTCAATATTCACAAAGAATAGCATCTTAGTGGAGGTTCTGTACGAGTCGAGACCGAATTCAAAGTAAACGAAGGAATTACGAGAATTGATGACTCCCATTAAAGAGTGGATACGGTTTGATCAACTTTAGCTTTCACTTGCATACCTTACAACTTTGAATTGCTTTCTACTTATACTTTCTATTTCGAAGTTTATGATATGTATATGTGTCATAATGTGTATTTTGTGTTGAGTCTTTTATATGAATCAAGTTATATGCTTTGGAGTTAACTTTAAGAGTAGTTTCGGGGTTAACGAGATTGTGCATAATCACTGGATTTGTGATTATAACGGTGTTTAGTGAGCCAATATTTTTGGAATGGTAACTTGCTAAATATGGTTATGTGAGAGCGACCCGTAATAAGCATAGTAATATTGTTATCCAGGTTTATATAATCATCTTAATTCATTTGCACTAGATTTAGAAAAGCCATTTCATGTGTTACTCTGCGATGAATAATTGAATATCTGAGTATCTAGAATCGAATATGTTAAATTAATGTAGTGTGTATAATATCTTTGATGATTTTGCATGTTTTCTTTGCTATACTTGCTCGTAGGGAATATCTATATACTTTTTATCTTCTCTAATCTTTCATACATTTATCTATCCATCCATCATTTCAATCCTCCAAAATAAATTACATTATTTTCTTTTATTCCATTCCTCTTGTTGATATTTAGAACTAGTTCCTTTCCTGTGGGATCGATATCTTTTAAAACTACATCATAATTGTATACTTGCAGTGGTCACCATTTTTTTCTATTTAGATAAGCGATATTGATAACACATGTTCGTATTTTGAACTCTTATCTTATTGGTAGGAAGATAAGATTTTTGGCTTCTTTATAAAATATAAATCCTCAGAGTCAATAGAGTCAAAACCTGGGAACAAGTTTTTGGCGCCGCTGCCGGGGATAAGTCGTTCGGAACGAGTATAGCTAAAAACCTTGTGAACAGGTTTTAAGGAAAATTTTACAGCCAGTGAAGTACCTCCCTCCAGCAATAAGCCAGTCCAAGAGGACTCGGTTCATTTGGCCATCTTGGATCAGATAAGGGAGTTTCAAGGAAGAAATTCCCAACACTCAAGTCTGATGTTGAGTTGGATAAAGTACTAATCAAATTGCTATTGACTCAAGAATTCATGGACTTGTTCGCGAAAGCTAAGGCTAAGCTCCCAGAGTTTGAAGAGTACTCAAGCATTCCATTTGAATCAATATACTATGAAGAATTTGAAAAGATTCAAGGAAGTTTGTTTGCAATTCACAACCTCCTGGCAAAGGAGAGCGCCAAAAGCGTAGTGGATAAGATGACTTTGATCCTTAACGAACTGTCTGATTCTGCAGCTCAACTCAGCGTAGCTATCACATCTATCCCCATTTATACTACTCTCACTAACACTTTGGTAGGAAAGATAAAGGGTAGAATTGATGCTGCTACTGAGCAGTTAAGTATTTTGAATGCTACCTTGGTAACTCAAGCTAAACAGTTTCATCAGTTTGAGGAAGAACAAGCTAAGATCCAGAGGAGCATCAATAAGAAGATTAACAATGTGCTCAAGGAGGTGAAAGTCACCAAAGACATCAGTCACATCATGGTCAAGCTGTTGGAGAGCATTCCAAAGCTGATGGTAAACTATGATAAGAAGGTGGATAGAGTTCTAAGGGAAGTTGAGGAGAATGGGAAGAAGGTTGTAAAACCTTCATTGAACATTGATGGTTTGGATGAGAAGCTAGAGTCTGCCTGCAAGCTTATAAATGACAAAACTAACGATAAGGTCAAGAAAGCACATAAGACTCTATTTGATGCAATGGGAAAGCTGTTTCCAGAACCTACTGAGTCCCTTGACCAAGATGGACTCTCCGTTCACAAAAATTTGAATATTATCAAGGATAAGATCAATGATATGCAAAGAAATATAGATAAGTTGATCACCGTGGGGATATATGACTTAAGGGACATAGAGTTTACTATAAAGACAATGCACAACTTCTGCCCGAGGATAATTGACATGGAGGCAAAGCTGAAGATTGCTCGATCTACTTTAGACTTTTGTGGTTTGCTATAGTGCTTTCAATATTTCTCCTATCAAGGATTTCATCAAATCATCCATCTCATGCGGTGCCATCATCTACTTCTAGAAGATCTTAACGATCAAGGCATTCTTACGCTCAAGGGAAAGGAAAAACTTGAATATGAAATTTCTCCAGCAATCATAGGCAAGTAAGAGGATTTTCAAGCTACAATCGACTCCTTTAATCTGTGCCTTCAAGAAATTGTGAAGGGCTAGATATCAAAGGGGGATAAAGTAGTAGAAGATGCCTCGAGGACAGCTTCTCAGTATAAACACTCCTTACCTCAAAGGACACAGCATCCTCAAACTCAACCTCAATCTCAACATCAACAGCAACGTCACCGGCACCACTCTTCAAGTCATCCCAAAGGTAACTCATCCTCTTCACAATTTCACAAATAGCTGTAGGATAGGATAGACTTGTAATAGGGTGATCAATGTAATCATTTAGTTTAGGACACGTCCTGTGTACTGAATAAGTATTTTTTGTCATTAATAAAAATTACAAGTTTTATCTATATAAGTTAAGAGCTTCTTAACTTCTTTTTTCCTGTGTTTGTATGCTATTTCTACTGATAAATTGTTGTAGGAATAAATACAAAGACCAACCTCAAAGAAAAGCTGAAGTAAGACAGAGTCCCAAATCGAAGAAAATTCCTCTAAGTATGGGGGAGCTGAGCTGAATGAAGAGAATCCACTTAGTATGGGGGAGTCCACACTGACTAGGGAGTTCACTTAGCATGAGGGATTCTTGCATCATCTATTAGGTATTCCTATATCTTTAAACTATTTATTCAATTAATCTCTTTAACTACCTGGTTCGTTATTTGTTCCAAAATGGGGGAGATTTTTAAACCCAAGTTTATAGTACTTCACAGTAATTAAACATTTGGAAATAACAAACTGTCTAGGATAGTGAAATTAATTGAGTACCAAGTAAACCCTTAATTAATCAAGTTTACTTGAGTTTGTTTAAGGAAAAACAAATCAGTTTACTATGTGATTAATTAAGTTATGGCTTAGAGTAAGAAAAGCTGAGTCAACCCAGTATTACATAGTTTATAAGATATAAACTCAGCGAAGCTAAGTTAGCTTTTATTTATAAAAGTTGAGTAACTTTGACACTTAGAGAAATAAATGATACAAATGTGTTTAACGGTTTATGTGAGGAATGGAATATTCCTTTGCTTTCCAGGAGAAAATGCGCTGAAATTAAAGAAGATATTTAAGTGGTCCTCATAATAAAAAGGTGTCAGTATCGAATGTTGGAGATTCCTCGCTAAAGTTCAAAACAAAAGGAATCCTCTAACATGCGCCATTTCTTAGTGTCTCAGCGCAACTCTACAACGTCAACAAGTCAACCATTCACAGAATTTCACATTGCATCTCGCGCACCTCTCCATCAAAACGGATTGCTTGAAGGAAACAAGTTTTGACGCATTTGGATTAATGGATTAATCTCATGCCTTAACGTTCAAAATCTTTGTCTCTAAACATCTTAGAATTTGTTTCAAATAGGCAAATTTGAAAGATATGAAGAGAAGAGAAATTGAAGACAAAGTCAGAATGAAAAGTTTGCAATGGTCACTTCAAAGAACTTTAAGTATAAATAGAAGACTAGAGGAGAAATTCAAACTTGGTAAATCACCTAGAATTTCTTAAAGAGCTAAAACTCTGTTCAATCATTCACAGCTTTCCAAAATTCCTAATCAAGTAATCAAACAAACACAAATCTTTTAATTTGTATGTAACAGAGAGTAATCACTTAAGATTTGACATTATTAAGGATTCACCGTTTTTATAAGTTGAAATCCTCATTTTCGTAATCTCTTTTCATAAATTTGAGTGAGAGTTTGGGAAGGGTACCCAAACTGTGTTTGAGTGGTAGTTAGAAAGGAAGTTACTTTCTGTAATCATGTCCACCCATTGTAAAGGCTTCTATACTTAAGGAAGGAAAGAAAATACTAGTAGATTAAAGTTCAGAAAGGAATCTAGGGATTGGAGGTAGGCTAGGGGTCGAACCAGGATAAAATCTCAGGTGTTAAGTTCTTAACCTTTGTTGTTTGTCTTTATAGCTTTATCTCTTGCATCATTCTCTCTGTTTTACAAGTCTTGCTAGAAACCAATCCGAGCTGAGTAAAGTACTATAATTTGCATAAATCCTATAGCTCATAGTTCAGCTAAAAAACAAATCATAAACTTACTAAGAAACAAATCATAAACTTGCTCAAGTCAACCACAAATCATAAAGATACATAAATAAAAAATAAATCATAAACAAATCTTTTAGCAACTTAAATAATTTGGTACAAATGTTAAGGGAGAGGAATTATATGAAAACCATCAGGATTCTCACAATCAAATTAGTTCTAGGATCAACATTAACTTACAATTTTACTATTTATCACTTTAGATTCTAACTTGTAATTACAGCCTTGTTTCCTTTACGGGTCGCAATAAATATTTTAGCATTTGAAGGTTCTTTCCCTTCATTTTGCAATTTCTAGCACAAATGAATTAAGCTTAATAAATGTGTCTCTATATCAATTAGAACTAGCAGTAATATACATGCCAATTGGTGGTTAACTTTACCAAAACTTGTTAAGCCCATGGTGTGTGGATTAACATTCTTCTTCCGATTCATAATATTTTTTTCAAGTTGGGGCCTACGATGTTGGCATAAGTTATAAACTGAAATTGGAACTTCTAAGAGAATTTAGATTTGAAGTCATTGAAATGCACCTTTACTTTTGGATCATTCCAATATTTAAGGCAATCCTCGAACTCGTCAATTATAATGGCGTCAGGCCTATTCTTCATCCTATCCTCGTCATCATCATAAGCAGTGAAATGTTCTTCCTTGATACGGTACCTTCCAAGCATCACGTATTGCTTTCATTACTCATTTTTTTATCGTTCAATGATTTTGTACTTCACCTAAAATATTTATAAGTTTCAATTCCATATATATAACTTATAATTCAAAATAAAACTATAAATAACGTATATTAACCTTCACATATCCCCAAAGATTTTTCCTTATCGGGAACCTTGTACCAACTTACATGATTGATGGCCACATATTCCCTACCTAAGGTTCCTAAGAACAAGCTGAATTGTGAAATCAATTTTATATCATCAAAAACAGGTTGAAACTTGTCATTGACAGTTATTATCTTTCTCTCTTTCCATGCATGTATGTTATCCATCTTTGTTTTGCCTCTCCCTTTTCTTTTATTACTTTCAGCTTCACTTGTTGCTAACTGTTGGACCTTAGACAACTTGTAAACAACTTCAGAGGAGGGGCGAATGCGAATCTTGGTTATTTTTTAAGATTTTAAAAAATTGTTTAACCAAGTTAAGCTTTTATATGCATGCTGAGTTGATATAACAACTTATAAACTGCTCAGCTTCGCTGGCACAGTTTATCTACAATCTCTTGCAAAGTACTCTACTCAGCTAGGATTGGTTTTTCAAGCAAAACAATTAACAAAAATAGAATGATGAATGAGCTAGACATAGTAAAAGCTAATGCGAAAGTTTAAAACTTCAACACCTGAATTTATCCTAGTTCGACCCCGAGCCTATAGTCCCGGATACCTTCTCCAAGCTTTAATCCACTAGTGTTCGTTCCTTACTTAGGCGGAGCAGCCTTTATAGCGGGTAGACACAGTTTTTACAAAAGTACCTTTCTTTCTAACTACCACTCAACTCAGTTTGGGTACCCTTCCCAAACTGACACTTAGATTTGAATATGAAAATGCGAATTGAATTCAACTTATAAAATGTTGAATCCTTACAATGTTAAATCTAAGCATTTGATTCTCTCTATTACAAACAGATTTGAAATGATTGTTTACTGATTGCTTGAATTGGAATTTCTTGAAGCTGGGAGTAATTTTGTAGAGTTTCAACTCTTAAAGAAATTCAAGGTGATTCACTAAGTTTGAATGTCTGCTTCAGTCTTCTATTTATACTTGAAGCTTTGCGAAGTAGTCGTTGCAAACTTTTCATCCTTGCAGTTCTTCAATTTCTCTTTTCTTCATATATTTCAAATCTTCCCGTAGGAGACAGATTCTAGGACATTTAGTGATATAAATTTGAAAGTTGAGGCGTGATAAAATTCCGTTGACAAAATCTCATTTTTCTTCAAGCAATTCGGTTTAGGAGAGGTGACTGAGAATGCAACATGGAATCTTTAGATTGGTTGACATTGCTGACGTTGGCAAAGTCACGCGGAGACACTAAGAAATGGTGCATGACAGAGAATTCCTTTTATCTTGGACTTTTGTGAGGGAATCCCGATGTTCCGTACTGACACCTTTTATCTTGTGAGGACCACTGGAATCTTCTTTAATTTTAGCATTTTTTTAACCTGAAAATCAACTAAAGAATATTCTATCTCTCAAAGAAATCGTTAGTAGCACATATGTCAATTATTTCTCTAAGTGTCAATGAATTCAGCTTTTAATCAATAAATACTAACTCAGCACAGCTGAGTAGATATACTTCTAAACTACGTAGTACTCAGCATACACTCAGCTTTTCCTACTCTAAGCCCTAACTTAATTAATTACTTAGCAAGCTGAGTTATTTTCCCTTAAACAAACTCAAGTCAGCTTCATTAATTAAGAGTATACTTAGTACTTAATTAATTTCACTATGCTAGTTAGTTTACTATTTCCAAAACTTTTAAGTACTGTGAGGTACTATTACCCATTTTGGATAGATAGCAAACTAGGTAGTAGAAGAATTTAATTGAATTAATAAGTACTTTAGAGATATAAAGAATACCTAGAAAGTGATGTAAGACTCCCTTGCGCTGAGTGACTTTCCTTAGTCAACTTGAATTCCCCCATACTGAGTGAGTCTTCTTCAATTAGCTCAGCTCCCCCATACTTAGAGGATTTTTCTTCATTGTGGGACTTTGTCTTACTTCGTCTTTTCTTCAAAGTTAGTCTCTTATATGAGTTCCTTCATCATATAATCAACTTCACAGCAAAAATGCACACACAGCATAATTAAGTTAAGAAGATCTTAACTTGAGGTAAAAACTTGTAATTTTTATTGATTCAAAAAATAACTTAGTCAGTACATTACTTATGTTCTGAACTAAGATTACAAAGATACATCCTATTACAATTTCTAATCTACAAAGAACATGGCTTATTCTATTTTCTATGTGTTGTGGAGGAAGAGCCAGCAGGATGCTGCTGCTGAGGAGGTTTATGATGTAAAGGTTTCCTTGGAAGAGTTCCCTTGTTAAGATTCACCGTTCAGAGAGCATCTTCAGCTACCTTCTCCCCCTTTGCTATCTGACCTTGCACTATTTGTTCAAGGAAAAGGTTAAAGGCATCAAGAGTAGCTTGAAAGTTCTATTGTTGGCCAATGATTTGAGGGGAAATCTCTTCCTCCAGTTTCTCTTTACCCTTAGTGGTAAGGAGTCTTGATCATTAAGCTCGCTAAGAAGAAGATGGTGAAATCTGGAGAAGTGTGCAATTTGGTCAAACTCTTGACACATAAATTGTTGAAAGCATTGGAGTAAGGGTATGAAGTCCATTGTAGTCAGTGCGATCTTCAGTTGCGCTTCAATGTCAAGAACCTTGGGTCAAATAGATTATATACACTTTGTGGTGTAATCAATATCTTTAGCATCCAATTCACCCGTCTTCATCAGAGTTCCAATATTCTTCTATAAGTCTTCTACCTTCATCTTGATGACATTCAACTTTATGTGAATGGTCATACTAGTGTTAGGGCATCGAGATTCTATAGCAGGCAAGCTTGGAGTTGGTATCTCTGGAAAAATCTTCCTCATTGCAGTTATAGGGAACTTCTGCAAAGAGGAGATCTTGTCTGATGTGTGCTCATTGACTTCTCATTGGATAGAGTCCAATTTGGTGTGGAGAGAGTTTGGATCAACAATAGGTGCCTTGTCCATCTTTACTGAGATATCCGTCAACAGCTTCACCATCTGGTCTTACTTATTATCATGGTTTAGCAAGAACTTCGACTGGGCCTCCAACAGTTTGAAAATGTTGTGGCCAATGTCCTTTGTTTGTTCTAACTCCTTGAGAACATTCTCAATTTTATGATCTGTGAGCCTCTTTATCTTGGTCTACTCCTCACCAAGTTTGTGGACTTGTGTTACTTGAGTTGCCATGTTGGTACTCAAGAGACTCAGCTGCTCAGTAGCAGCATCCACACTACCCTTAATCTTTCCTGTAACAGCATTAGCCATTGTAGTAGAAGTGGGGATAACAGAGATTGCTCCCCCCAAGCTGGGCTATAGAATCCATCAAACCAGTTAGGATTAGAGCCATCTTGTCCACCATGCTCTTGGCACTCTGTTTTGCCAATTGATTTCGAATAACAAACAAGATGCCTTGAATCTTTTCAAACTCCTCAAAGTAGATAGTTTCAGTTGGTAAACTTGTGTGTTGTTCGAATTTAGGCAATTTTACCTTGGGTTTGGAGGATAAAGGTCTGTCAAAAACTGAACGAGTAGCCAATTGCTTACTGCTCCATCTAACTCAACAGTTGTATTGAGAGTAGGGAATTTCTTCCTAGCTAACTCTCTCATTTCTGCCAAGAAAAATGTATCAGCCAAATCCTCACCAATTGGCTCTATGCTGGGTTCAGTTGCTTCACGGGCTATAAAATTTGCCTCAGCATTCTAACCACTTACGTTTCCTTGCAAAGCGTAGTTCTCAACATTAGGAACTTCCCTAACCATAGGGGTTATGGGGGTAGAGTTTTGGTTTGAAGAAGAGGGTGGTTTAGAAGAATTTTCAGTTGAAGAAGTAGGGGGAATGGTTTGCTTGAGCGGAATAGAAGGTACAAGGATGTACAAGGAATGGTTTGAATATGAGTTTTTGTACAGGAGAAGAATGGGTTGAAGTAATATGTATTGGTGAATGGTTAGGAGAAAAAGAGTCTTGGCTTTTTGTATGTGAGTTTTGGTTATGGAAAGGAGAGGAAGGAATATGAATAGGAGAATTTACAGTATTTGAAGGAGGAGGAGAATTTACAGTTGGTTTTTCAGTATCTACAGGAGTAGAAACTAGGGGTATTGAAGAATTTACAGGAGCATTGTCGCATGTAGAGCTCCTCAGATAATGTCTTTGCCTTATTTCCATTTTTTACTCTATATATCTTGAGAACTGTATCTATTTTTCAAGTCAGAAAACACTAGAACTGTCAATAGGATGGGGGCAATTGATAGGGTACAAGCTAGTACCTTGTTTAAACTGTTTACCCTTAGATGGTCCTGAGGCCATGTTTTTAGAAGCGCAGCTTTTTTTAATCTGGGTTACACCTTTTTCAAATGACTAAAAGAGTTCCCTAATCAAAATCCACGTGTTGGTGAAGGACTGGCTAATTCTGAATTGATTTGCTATAAGTGATCATATTAACAATGCTATGTTTATCATTGATATATTGAATAACTTGGGTTTCGTATCAAAATATTATTAGAGTATTCTATTCCCTCAAAATCTCTTGTATAAAACTTGAAGTTGTTGATGTTTGTAAATGCAGCCACGTCGATTCTTCAACTGTGCTCCTACGAGGTCAAAGACAATGTGATTGTTAAAGCACATTTAGTAGATAGTGGCTTGTAAGATTATATGGCATGTGAAATAGAAACCCATATTGATGACATGTTAATAGTTATAAAAATAAAATATCTTTTAGAAAATGACTACACTAAATTGTCTATTTCATTTAGAATTATGTAATTATCTTAATGCATCACTAGGTACCTGAACTTGTCCCAAAAAACCTTCTACCCTCCTGAACTTTCAAAGTGACCCCGTAGCTCCCTCAACTTTATAAAAGTGCATCACTTTGCTCCCTCAGTGTCACATGTCAACTTCTGATTGGAGGGAGAAAATCAGAAAAATTACATCTTTGAAAAGTAAAACCAACCAGAAGATGACATGTGGCATAGATTTTGAAAGTTCAAGGGGGCAGTAGGTCTTTTGGGACAAGTTCAGGTACCTAGTGATGCATTAAGATGATGTTTCTCTAAACTTAAAAGTTAGTCAAACTTGCTTAAAAGTAGAATTTTAAATTAAAAGTTAGTTAGTTTAGTGTTTCTCTAAACTTTTTTCAACTTAAAAAAGTTACTTTTAAGTAAAAAGTAAGAAGTAGGTAATAC
>CATIWQ010079915.1:0-22080 GCA_949673415.1 Euphorbia schlechtendalii | reverse complement strand
TCTGAGTCACATTGTTGACACAAGATTAATAATCTATGTCATAATATTGATGTTAGATTGGCACAAAATCAATTTAAGCCTATTTGTGAACTACCCATTGGAAACCCAAAGGGTATTGCACCTACGACCTTGCCTAAACATAATGTTTGAGGCTTGCAAAGGTATTTTCTAAGTGATGTCAATCTTTAAGAAAAGTAGTGGGAGCACGATTGAACTAACAAGTTCAAGGCGTAAAAATTCCTCAAAGGACAAGTCAGATTTAACATTTAAACTTCATTCATTCAAAGTATAAGTTGTAAAGTCACAATTGACCTGAAAAGGCATGACGATTCACTTACGAACTTGAGGGACACGCTTTCTCAAGATTGGTGATGGCTCTTATCATATAGCATGAGTAAGAGGCTTTAAACCCATTGGAAGGCTATTACAAATCCTTAATTGGCTTAATAGTGTAAAAGTCAATAAAGTTGAAATGCAATCTATGGACCATAATTTAGTTGATAACTAGATTATCTCACATTTAAGTGTTAAGAAATAAAATGCATTTGCAATTTTCAAGTAGTCATTTAATGATGCTTTTATGGACAATGTGTGTATTTGATGTTAATCAGAATCGTGGTTTCGTTTCAAAATATTGTATTGAGATATTATAGTAATGATTGGGTTAATTGGAAGTAGTTCACTAAAATTTAAGTGAATACTTTGTAATGCGAGCTTTAGGCAAAACCGTGACATTCTTTCGAGATGCAGATCTACGTTGTTAGATCAGATCCATGAGAATGACCTTTAGGGTAGAAATCTATAAAGTTAGATTTGATCCAATTGGTTTATACCTAAAGATTAGGTGTATTCTAGTTTTGTTAAGATTGCTGAAAGTTATAATATGAGTTGAGAGCTATATACACTATATTTGTTAATTCTGCAACTGAAACTGAGCATATAGTAGCATCTCTTGCTATAATGGGAGATGTTTGGACTAGAAAGTTCATAAGTTAGTTAGGATGGATGGATCCTAGACATAATTGATGTTTTTCATTGACAAAACAAGGGCTAATGCACAAGCTAAAGAGACCTAGTCACTAAGTTCAAACACGAGTTCAATATGTTATATGATATGTCATTACATGGGGTTGACACAGGAACAATGTCATTGATTGTCTAACTAAAAGTCCATCATGGATGAAGCTTAAAATTAGGTCGGATCAATAAAGATTAGGGCAATGCCTACTGTAAACTAGTTCAAGTGGGAGATTGTTGGAATTGTTGATGTGCCCTAGTTCTAAAGGTATTGGTTCATGCAGTGTCACATTATAAAGGCAATAATCTACTGCACTTATATCTTATGCTATAATATGATTAAAGTATCCATTGATTGATAATCATAAATGTCCCAAGTCTGTTTTCATCATGGGAATGAATAAAATGAAAGACTTGTTTATTGGATGATCTATAGCAATGTAGTTGCTATATCACTTGGTAAAGTAGATCATGGACATGGGCACATGTTGGAAACATGGGGCTGGACCGATCCACATAGCAAAGTCACATGGTTGTATGTCATAGACAATTTGCTGAGTAGGTCTCAATTGTCCTCGGACTTGATTTCAACCTATTACTGATGTGGAATTGAGTAGTTGTAGTATATTACTAACGGGTCCTTAAATATTGGATTGCAAGTACGGGTATGCTCGATATATTTCATGACCACATTAGTAGTAGTGTTGAAGTGATAGGATTGCCATCGGTTTGATAAACCGAAATGAATTACCGGCCACTTGATGAATAAAAGGGATAAGGACGTCCAATAAGTCATTGACTTATATTATCATTTTATTATAGATCAAGAAATACAATGAACTGCATAAGGGGTGACAAGCACCATGCCTCTTGTTCATCATATTGATGTCAGTTGGCAAAGGACTTTGTGAGATAACTACTAGGTTCAGTATCTTTAATAGACGGCTGTATTCTTTCCCAATTGGGGGCTGTAATGGTTTGCTAGAATCCGCTTACAGTCTATGGGTGAATCCCATAGCCAACATATGGACAGATCCAAAGGATCGTGCGCTTAGAACTAATGATCTGGGTTTTCTTATACATGCAATGTTACAAGACTTGATGAAGAATCGATTATTAATTAATTGACATGTCAAGCCAATTTAATTGAATAATCTATATAACTCCAAGAAATTAATTTAGTTAATGGTGTAATATAATTTATTTTATATTGTTCATTAAATTAAATTAAGTCAATTAAATTGCATTTACATATGGTATTTGTTTAATTGATAACTAAATAAATTCATATGTTGAATAATTTAATCAAATAAATTTAATCATAAAGTATTGCATACTAAAATTATTAATTGACTAAATTTAGTTAATTAAATTAATTTGTAGTATGACAATTTATTTGATTAAATTGCAATCTTTATTTTTTGTCTATGGGTTAATTTATAAAATACGAAAGTTGACAATTAAATTTGTTTAAGGAATTAAACCATGGGGTTTAATTATTTAACTTAAAATTAATTGGGTCAAATTCATAATTAAATTAAACCTAAACCTAATTGACTAATTAGATTATAAATAAACAAAAAATAAAACAAGCCCTTGAGTGAGATAGAAAAACATGGGCAGCCGTTCTTGGAGTTTTTCTCTCATCGTTCTTCGTCCCTACGGCTAGCACCGGTCCTGATCGAGAGTAGTTCATGCACGTGAGATTGGAGAGCTTCCAATTGCGAGCTTCACGACATCCGTCTCTCGAAAAGATTTTACAAGTAAGTTTTTATATGATTAAAATTTAAATCCTATTGAAACCTTATCAATGGTTCTTGAGAAGAAGATCCTATTCGAATTCGAGAAAAATTTAACCGGTAATTCTGCCGACGCGGTTATGTTTTCGATGACAATTCCAGACAATCATATGATAGGATTTATAGACGTATATGAAGGTTATAATATCAGAAACCCAAATAAACGTGTAATCTATACTAAGTGTAGTTTCAATTGATGTTTATATATTTTCTATTACTTTTACTAAACATTACTATCTTATTTTCTCGGGACACAATCTCAACCGACTCTCACTTCTTCATCGAAACGATATTTTTAAGACTACATCGCAACCGTATACTTGCAGTTTTCATTTTTATATTGACTAGCGGTATTGATGAAACCCGTGCGATTTTACACGTGTAGATAATTGGTATAAGAGTCGCGAACACGTTGCCGGGGAAACATTGTGAGTAAGCTAAAGTTTTAATTATATTCGTTTTACTTTATCTGTTACTTTGCGCTTATTTGTTAATGTGTTTTTATGCGTATGTTTATTAGATTTTTGTGTTCTATTTATAGAAAAGGAACAATATTTGATTCTTGTCGTTGATGGGATTTGGCGTTTGCGAATTGTATTTCCCACTCATGAATTTTGGGTCAGAAGCTACTGTTTCTGAAATAGAATTAACGAATTGTTTTGCTAAAATATTTTCGGTAGTGGTTGTTTTCAATTAAGAGAAAAGTGATAACAGTTTTTAACGTTGGGAATAGAAAATCAGTTTTCTTTCTCATTTAATTTACAGTTAAAAGTAGTTTTAATTTTCAAAAAGATGGTTTAGTCATATGTTCAATTCTGAATTTCTATGGAGCAAACAATGGAGATTGTAAGAAAGTGAGCGAAACCTACAAGGAGTAGCATTTAAAATGGAAAATCACAAAGGTTGAAAGCTTGGACAAGAAAGAAGTTCTAGTGAATGAGTTTTCGAGATTTAACACACATTCAGATATACAATTCAAATCTTCTCAATAGTAGGATAAACATTCTACAAATTCTTTTGTTCTTATGTTCTTAAGCCTTTGAAGCTTGAAAAAATCTTCTCAAATGAAGCTCGGGCGGCATAATCAAGCCTTATGAAGGTGGATTCTCGTGAAATAGGTAAAACCTAAGTTCCCAACTTTTTATTTTTTTTCTTATCATTATGCTTTTATTTTGCAAAATCTGAGTTTCGAGAGAGGTTGTCTCATTGAGTAATGAGGGACTTATTGAGACAGCCCCCCCCCCCCCCCCCCCCTTCCCTCCAGATGGAGCTTTGCCGGAACATCAGAGCCTTACCGAGCAACAAGGAGCCTCCTTAATGTCTTCTCAAGAACACAACCTCTTTTTATCATTTTTATCTACTTCGAACATTGTTTTGATGTTCCACGAAACATAAATGTTCATTATGATTGTCAAAAACACATATTTTACGACGATGGGATAATCAAAAACATTTTTTTTCAAAAATCAAACTCGAAAGGGGTTCTTTCAAATCCCATTTGGTTTGAAAATTCATTTCTTTTCAATAAAACTTGTTTTGCAAAAATTATAATTGGTGGCGTGTGACCAATGTTTGTATCTCTAACTCAGTGTCTTTTAATTATTTTCATAGATTATCATTAAGTAAATAATATACATCTAAAACACTTAGGTAATATTCATGTTGCAAATAAGAAAAATTATTTTCTTTATTTTAACCAATTGAAGAGTACGTAAGTCGTACTAACCCACATCTCTAAAAATTTTTATGATGAACTAATCTAGGTGGCAACTCCTTTTTTCAACATAATTCTCAAAAATTTGTTTTTTTTTTAATTTATAAATAATATATTATTGAAGGAGGGATTTTATATCAGCATACGATGTTTAACGATAATTTTAGATCTTTAACCTGTGTCTAGTCTAGCTAGGTATTGGGCTTTGGTATATATTTGCTTTAGGAATAGCTCCCCAACCTGGGAAGATTTATCAGTGAATGAATTCGAAATATTCGCAAGAATCCATTTTTTCGAATCAAATTGAGCTCTTGTATTTTCTTCGATATATAGCATTTTCAAACTTTTTTACAACCCACCAAAAAGAGGGCTTCCCATGAGTTCACTAAATACACGTGGCCTACCTCCTCTCAAAACCTGGTTCGCTCACATATATTTTGACATATATGTTGGCCCTTATGGCTTATAGAATCGGTTAGAGGGGTTAATGCCAATCAAACTTCTACTTTATAGCCAAGTTTACTTTATTGAATGCTAAATAAAACAAATTGTGAGAAAACTGAGTAAAAATTGGAAACCACTTAGCTTGAGCTGACCTTGGTTTGGACATAAACTGTGCTGAGTAAATTCTTACTCAGCTTTGGATGGTTTTTCAAGCAAGATAAATAAGAGAAGTTTTCCAATGTAGGAGCGAAGCTAACATAGATATAAGATAAAAGTAAGGAAATATTACACCTCGATTTTATTCTGGTTCGGCTCTTAACTTACCTTGAGTCCCCGGATTCCTTTTCCATGCTTAAATCCATTAGTGTTTTCCTTTAAACAATCGAAGAAGCCTTTGACAGCAGTTAGATTTGCAAGTGAGTACCTTCAAAGCCTAACTACCTCTCAACACAGTTTGGGTAACCTTCTCAACCTGTTCTCACACAATTTAGAATGAAATGTAATTGTAAACAGGAAACACAACTTACACAATATTAGATCCTTTACAATAAATGACTTAGCATAATCTAAGTCTATTTAAATTCTCTCTATTACAAACTGATAGGAATTTGGTGTTTGCTTTTGAGATTGCTTGAATGGAATCTCAAAGGCTATGATTACTTTGATGGAGTTTTAGCTCTTAAGAAATTCATATGATTCACCAATTTGTAGATGTCTTCTTCAATCTCTATTTATACTTGTAGATTCTTGGAAGTAGCCGCTACAACTTATCATCTTGACTTTAGCTCCAAAATCTTTTCTCTTCACAACTTTAAATTCTATCCGTTCGAAATATATTTAAAAACATTTAGATATAGAGAATTTGTATGTTAGAGAATAATATTAATCCATTGACTAATTTCTCATCATTGACTCTTTTCCTTCAAGAAATACTGCTAAGAGAGGGCGCACGAGATGCTACGTGTAGATTTTTAATTGAATGCTTTAGCTGACGTAGTAGTGGCGTGGCGATGTTGTAAAGGGGCGAGTTGTTAGATGATTCCTTTTGACTTAGCTTTTTGTTAAAACATCCCAACATTCCTTACTAACACCTTTTTATAGTGAGGAACACTTGGTTATTATTTTTTTAGCCCCAAATCATTTTTGAGACCTGAAAAGCATCAACTAAGAGTTTTTTGTCTTCATAGAACAATTAAAGGTAACACTGTGAAATATAACTTAACTTTCACTGAGATATATGGCATAAACCTTGAAGCAAAGTTACACTGATGATAACCTTCACAACACTAAGCAATAACCTAACTAAGCCTATGTCAAGTTAAGTTATTTCATCATAAAACAAACTCAAGATGACTACTGAATTAAGAGTCTACTTAGTACATAATTAATTTCACCATCCTAAGTAATTTTTATCTCCAAAACTAAACTACTGTAAATTACTATTAAGTTGGGTTTCATAATATCCTAATTGCACATAGATTACTGCTCACCCTACATAGTCCCATTATGTTCTTACAATCCATGCTATGATTTGTCAAGGGCTTTTACAAACATATCAATGATTATATGCTAAACCAGTCATAATATATTTTCATAGTCATCGATATAACAAAAGAAATGCCTTATTTGATAATGAATTGTTCATACAAAATAACTAACTAAGACATAATTACCTCTTTGGCTTTCATCATGTTGAAAATATCTCACTTGAACTACAGCTAATTTCCCATATGCTTCATGCTCTAACTGTTGAAATTCCAATCATGATTAACTTGTTTTAAGGGCTTTGTCTGACCATCTACTAGGTTTTGATCTGAAGGTATCTTTATTCCTTACATATCTTGAACTATATGATATCTTGTGTGTGTGTTCTTTTGCCTGACTAATAGCCCTAATATTATCTTAATGAAGACTATAAGATCATCACTATTAGACATTACACCGAGATTACCAATTTATCTCTTAATCAAAACACCTTGCTTTTCTATTTCGAAAGTAGTAATTACTCAAATTTTATGGTTAGATCATCAATTGTATCCTATTTGGAACTCATCTAAACAACTCCCTATCCATTAAACATAAACACATAACCTGACTAAGATTTGTAATCAGCTCCTTTAGATTAAAAATTTGCATTAATGAACCCATATACAATAAGTTAACATTCTCCATATACAAAGAACATATCATTAGTTATTATCATGTACATAAAATTTTTCTTAACTGCCATTTACCGTTTCTCACTTGGGTAGAATGAACTTTTGTGGTGATGCTCAAAGAGTCTGAGATATCTAGCCTTGCATATACCATAACATACATGATAGATCCTATTCCGGATGCATAAGGTATTCTACTCATGCTCAATCCCTCATCTTATGTTCTTCGACACTTAGATTTAAAAATGGTTAATTCCATGAGACACAAAAAGAAATCCCTTTCTTGATTGCTCAAGGTTAAACCTAGTCAATACCTTGTCTATGTACGTATCTTGAGAAAGACCTAACATCTTCTTTGATCTATCTCTATACATCGTTATACCTAGTAGTATAAAAACTGCTTCTTCAAGGTCTTTCATGGAGAACTTACTTGACAACCATGATTTAACTATTTGAAGAAGAGAAATGTCATTTCCTATTAAAAATATTTCATTGAAATAGCGTACAAGGAAATTGATTGCACTACCACTAACCTTCTTGCATACACAAGGATCAAAAGCATTTGATGTGAGACCCAACTCTTTGATTATTTCATCAAATCTTATATTCTAACTCCTAGATGTCTGCTAAAGTCCATTAATAGACTTTTGTAATCTGCATACCTTTGAGCCATTCCAAGTTGAAAACCCTCAGGTTGTATCATATATACACCTTGATCTAAGTTTCCATTAAGGAATGTGGTCTTTATATCCATCCTTTAGATCTCATAATCATAATGAGTAGTAATAGACAATAGTATCTTGATAGATTTAAGCATGACTACAGGTGAAAAGGTTTCATCATAGTTGGTGCCTTCTCATTAACTATAACCTTTTACAACTAATCTGGCCTTATAAGTAATTATTTTACCATCCATGTTGGTCTTTGTTAGTCCAAAACAACTTAATTAACAAAAAAGAGGGGGTGAATGCTTTACTTGGTTCCTTTTGGAGTTTATAAAAAATTATTTTCCAAGTTCTGTGTATCTTCAACCACTGCTGAGTACTTTACTTAGCTTGGATTGGTTTTCCATGCTAGACTCATAAAACAGAGAGAATGATGAATGAGCAAGACACTATAAAGACAAGCAACAAAGGTTATGGAAACTTTTACACCTGAGATTTATCCTGGTTCGGCCCCGAGACTACCTCCAGACCCCATATTCCTTTCGGAGCTTTAATTCACTAGTGTATATTTCCTTCTTTAGGTGGAGAAGCTTTTATAGCGGGTAGAATTGATTAAAGAAAGTACCTTTCTTTCTACCTACCTCTCAATCCACATGTTTAGGCACCCTTCCTAAACTATCATTCGAATTTTCTAATAGGAATTGCGAACTGAGGATTTCAACTTATAAAATACGTTGTATCCTTTACAATGTTAAATCAAAAGCGTGATTCTCTCTATTACAAATTGATTTGAAGATTTGTATTTTCTTTGATTGCTTGATTTGGAATTTCTAAATGCTGTGAATATTTAAACAATATTTCAGCTACTAAGAAATTCAAGGTAATTCACCAAGTTTGAATTTTTGCTTCAATCTTATATTTATACTTGAAGGTCTTTGAAGTAGTCGTTAAAAATTTCTTGTTTTGACTTCCTCTTCAATTTCTCTTTTCTTAATATCTTTCGAATTTCCCATTTAAAACAAATTCCAATACGTTTAGAGATAGAGCTTTCGAACTTGAAGTGCAAGATTAATCCATTAATCTGTCTACGTCAAAAACTCGTTTGCCTTCAAGTAATTATATTCTGATAGAGAGGTGCGCAAGATGCAACATGGAAGCTTGTGATTTGTCTAGTTGCTGACGTTGCATGGTTGCGCGGAGACACTGAGAAACAATGTATGTTAAAAGATTCCTTTTGTCTTGGATTTTAGTGAGGATTCTCTAACATTCCGTACTAACACCTTTTCATTATGAGGACCACTTGAATATCTTCTTTAATTTTAGCTTTTTTTCTCATGAAAAGCATCAAAGGAATATTCCATCCCTCACAGGCAACGTTAAAAGCATTTTAGTCATTTATTTCTCTAAGTGTCAAAGGACTCAGCTTTTATGAAATAAAAGCAACTCAGCTTAGCTGAGTCTATATCTTGTAACCAATGTAGTACTAGGCAGAACTCAGATTTTTTTTACTCTAAGCCATAACTTAATCATACACATAGTAAACTGAGTTACTTTTCCTTAAACAAACTCATATAAACTTGTTTTATTAAGAGTCTACTTAGTACTCAATTAATTTCACTATCTTAGAAAGTTTTTTATTTCGAAAACAATTTAAGTACTGTGAAGTACTATTAACTTGGGTTCAACAATCTACCCAATTTTGGAATAGATGACAAACTAGGTAGTAGAAGAGATTAGTTGAATAAATAGTTTAAAGATATAGAAATACCTGATAGATGATGTAAGACTCCCCCATGCTAAGTGAACTCCTTAATCATTGTGGACTCCCCCCATACTAAGTGAAATCTCTTCAGTCAGCTTAACTCCCCCATACATAGAGGAATTTTCTTCAATTTATGGACTTTTTCTTACTTCAGCTTTACTTTGAGGTTGTTCTTTATATCAATTCCTACAACAATGTATAAGCAAAATAAGTAGGCATAATACAACAAATAGAAAGTTATGAAGCTCTTAACATGGAAATACAACAAAACTTGAAATTTTCCATTAATAATATCAAAAAATTAGGTAGTACACAAAATTTGTTCTACACTGAATGCTTACAATTCAGCCCTATTAAAAGTTTTGTCTATCCTACAGCTATCTACGAAATTGAGAAAAGGGTTGTTCACTAGTTTTTTTATAACTACTGCTTGAGTGGTGTTGTTGATGTTGCTATTGATGCTGAGACTGAGATTGTTGAGGTGGACGCTAAGGTCGACTTGAAAGAGAATGTTTATATTGAGAATCCATCCTTGTTGCATCTTCCACTACTCTCTCCCCCTTTGTTATCCTGTCCTTTACAATTTCCTCCATGCATAGATTAAAGGAGTCGATTGCAGCTTGGAAGTCCTCTTGCTTCCTTATGATAGCTGAAGAGATATCTGTTTTGAGCTGCTCCTTTCCCTTAAGCATTAGGATGTCCTTATCATTAAGTTCTTCTAAAAGAAGATGATGACAATAGGTGAGATGAGCGATTTGGTTGAATCCTTGACAAGCAAACTGTTGAAAGCATTGCAATAGACCTCTGGAGTCTAAAGTAGAGAGAGCAATCTTCAGCATAGCCTCCATGTCAATTATCCTAAGATAGAAGTTCTGCATGGTTTACGCTATGAAATCTATGTCCTTTTTTTCATACATCCCTGTGGTGATCAACTAATCTATGTTTTTCTACGTATCATGGATACGATCTTTGATGATATTAAGCTTTTTATGCACAGAGAGACCAGTGTTTGGGTTGAGTGACTTAGTAGACTCTGGAAATAATTTTCCCATCGCATCAAGGATAAATTTCTACACTTTCTTGACCGAATCATCAATGCTATAATTTGTTGATAACTTTGTAGGCAGACTGAAACTTCTCATCCAGTGCATCAAGGTTCAATGAAGATTTCTTAATCTTTTTTCCCAATCTCCTCAACGATCTTTATAACTTTATCAACCTTTTTGTCATAGTTAACCATTAGCCTAGACATACTCTCTATAAGCCTGCACATGTTGTGTCCAAGGTCCTTATTGACTTCAACTGCTTTGGAAAAATCACTGATTTTTGAATTAGAGCTCCTCTATATTTTAGCTTGCTCTTCACCAAACTTATGAAATTGTGTAGCTTTAGTTAGCAATGTGGCATTCAAGCTACTCAGCTGCTCAATAGTAGCGTCAATACCACCCTTCATCTTTCATACTACAATATTAGCTATAACATTAGATGTGGGGATAGAGGTGACAACTACACTAAGCTAACCTGTAGAATCGGAAAGCCTGGTAAGGATCAAAGCTATCTTATCCACAAGGCTTTTGGTGCTTTCTTTTGCCAGATGGTTATAGATGGCATACAAGATTCTTTGAATCATTTTAAACTCTTCATAGTAAGCAAGTTCTGAAAGAATGCTGGAGTGTGCATCAAATTCTAGTAATTAAGCCTTTGCTTTTGCGGACAAGTCCATCAATTCTTGAGAAAGTAGCACATGACTTACTACTCCATCCAATTGAGTGTTAATTTTTAGAGTTAGGAATTGCTTCTTGCCCAACTCTCGAATCTGAGCCAAGATGTCTAAGTTAGCCATGTCCTCTTGGGCTAGCTTGTTGCTGGAGGGAGATGCTTCATTGGCTATAAAAGTTTCCTTAGCACCTTCCTCACTTGCTTTTCCATGCTGAGCGGAGTTCTCAGCTTCAAGAACTTCTCTAATTAGAGGGATTAAAGGGTAGTGTATGGGTTTGAAGAAAAGGTAGGTTCATAATTATTTTTTATAGAAGAATGAGTTGGTGTAGGTTTAGATTTTACAGGGGTAGGAATGATGGCATTTTGAGTTTTAGGAGGAGGTTGAGAATGTGTGGTTGTTTGTTGATTTTAGTTTGGAGAGGAAGGGGTATATTTAGGAGAATTTATAGTGTCTAGAATTGGAGGAGGTGAATTTACAATTTTTGGAATTTGGGAATATACAAGAATAGGGATTTTAGGATTTACAGGAGAAGTGGGTTTAGGATTTACAGCAGAAATGGGGGAAGAATTTAAAGGTACCTGGGGGTGGCCTGTTTGACCCAAGGATGGGTCAGCCTCAGGTAACTCAACTTAATCCATAGCAGTTGTGCTACTTAACTTCCTACCACCATGTACTCAGCTTCAGTTATACTCAGTGCAACACAAGTTTGCTTCTTGCTATACCATGATACAAGGCATTCTCCAAGTAAATGGCATCCTCTTGTGGTGATTTTTCTGTCAAGCTTGTCTCTACCATAGTCAACATCTATGAATCCTCTTTGAGTGAAATTTGAGCTATTGGGATACCATAGACCTGCATCAAGAGAACCTTGCAAGTACTGGAGAATTCTCTTAACATTTGCTAAGTGAGATTCTTTGGGATTAGCTTGATAACATGCTCAATAGCACACAGCATATTGAATTTCTAGCCTACTAGCAGTTAAATAAAGAAGAGAGCTAATAATACCTCTGTAGAACTTACTGTCTACCAGTTTACCAGCTTCATCCTTACTTAAGATAGTATTAGTAGCCATGGGAGTGGACATTGGCTTTGAATGCTCCATATCAAACTTCTTCAGAACTTCTTTGGCATACTTAGCTTGGCTGATGAAGATTCCATCTTCACTTTGCTTGATTTAAAGTCCAAGGAAAAAGTTGAGCTCTCCCATCATTGATATCTCAAATTTTCTCTTCATTTATTTGCTGATCTCCTTGCACAGCTTCTCATTAGTTGCTCCAAAATGATATCATCTACATAGATTTGGATTAGCAACACATCTTCTTTTCTTCGCCAGATAAATAGAGTCATATCTTCTTTCCCTCTTTCATAGCCTTTTCTAATAAGGAAATTGGTTAGCCTCTCATACCATGCTCTAGAAGCCTAGTTCAATTTGTAGAGATCTTTCTTCAGTTTGAAGACATGCTTAGGATTATTCAGCTCTTCAAAGCCTGGAGGCTAGTGCACATAAACTTCCTCTTGGATAAAGCCATTGAAGAATGCACTCTTAACATCCATTTGAAATAACTTGAAGGTCATATGGGATGTGAAAGCACATAGAATTCTTATAGCTTCAACAACACCTTGAGTATTGAGTAACAAGCCTAGCCTTGTTCCTAACAACAACACCATCTTCATCAAGCTTGTTCTTGAAAACCCATTTGTTGACAAAATTTTGTTTTCCTTTAGGCATTGGAAACAGTCCTCAAACATCATTAAGCTTAAACTGAATAAGCTCCTCTTACATCGTGATCATCCAATAATTATTTCCTTCTACATCTTCGAACTTCTTAGGTTCAATCAATGAATTGAATGCTAGATAGCTCATCATTCTGTTGAGCTGACCTTGCATCATTACATGATTATGAACATCATCACCAATACTTTAGAGTGGGTGATTGTGATGAGTTTTAATCTCTCTTGGAAGACTCAGATTTACAACAAGAACCACTGCGCTAGGTTGTTGAGGCTAAGCTTGATCTTCTTCTTCATTGAAGTTGATGGAAAGATCTTCATCATCTTTAACTTCCTCAGCTTTTAGTTCCTGTGCTGAGTTGGGAAGCACAGATGGTGGCATACTGAGTTGATTTTCTAGTTGGATTACTCCTTCATCTTCATCAGATGGTCATCTATCTGCATTATTAGTTTCATCAAAATCTATATGCATAGAATCCTCTAATAAACCGATCTTTTTTATAAGAAAGATGTCTTCATCAGCCTTTGCATAAAACTTTCCTAACTTCTCCTTGGTTTTAAGAATGAAGCACCTACAGCTAAATGATTGGAGATGACCAATCTTAGGCTTGCTCCCTTGCTAAAGCTCATAGGGTGTCTTCTCAAGAATTGGGAAAATTAAAACCCTATTTAAGATATAATAGGCTATGTTAACAACTTCTCCCCAAAAGTACTTTGGTAGAATGTTATCACTCAACATAGATCGAGCCATTTCAACTATGGTTCTGTTCTTCCTTTCTACAACCCCATTTTGTTGAGGAGTATAAGGAGTAGAAAAGTTGTAATCAATACCATGCACTGAACAGAATTCTTTGAAATGAAAGGTCTTGAATTCACGTCCATGATCACTTCAGATTCTACTAATTTTAGTTCTTAGTTCATTCATTATCCGATTACTAAGTTTTACAAAAGATTCAAAGGTTTCATCTTTGCTACTCAGCAAGACTAACCATGTGAACCCCTTGAAATCATCCACAACCACCAATGAAAATCTTTTTCCGCCATGCTCATAGGTTGAACATGACCAAATAGATCTAGGTGGAGGAGCTCTAATGGTCTCTTAGATACTACGTTGTTTATCGATCTAAATGACTTTTAACTTGCTTACAAAGCTGGTAAGCTACGCAAAGCCTATCTTTCTCAAAGCTAATACTGGGTAAACCCACAACTAGTTGCTTTTTGGGCAGTTTCAACAGAATGCTCATGTTTATATGACCCAACCTTCTATGCCAAAGCCACGTATTATCCTCCTTAGATACAAGACAAACATTAGTATAGCCCAAGGATAAATCAATCATATAAACATTATTAATTCTATAAGCAAATAGTATAGTTGAGTCAACCTTACAATCAATAATTGAGCACCTACTGAGTCTAATGTAACCTTCTTACCTTTATCACATAGCTAGGCTACACAAAACAAGTTGAACTTGAATCCTTTGACCAGAGAAACCTCTTCGATTGAAGGAGAAACACCGACAATTCCACATCCTACAATCTTCCTTTTTGGTTATATCTGAAACTGACACTTCCATTCCTTTTACGCTCTAATGAGATGAACTGACTTTTATCTACCACCATATACCTAGAGCATCCGTTATCCAAATACCACATTCTAGTGTCATCAAAGGATCTTAGGCTCACATGCAAAATAATAACATTTTCTTAGGTGCCCATGCTTTTGAGCTGGGTCCTCCTTTGTTACCAATGCTTAGATTAGACTAGTCGTACTCATCATAATAACCATTTTTTCCCTATAAAGAATTTTAACATGTCCAGGTTTGCCACAAAGCCACACACCGCTTTCACTTTGGGCTGGATCGCTTTCTTCTTTTCTGGGGAATTCTTCTTCTTATAATTGCAAGTTTGGTTACTCTAAGTTGGATTGTTGGTTGAAGGAATCTATTTCTTCTTTAAATATATTATCTCAACAATCAACTCATATAATCACTTAGTGAGCTTATTATTATAACATTCATAATATTCAACTTTTTCTTGAAGAACGCAAATATCAAGAGACAAGGAAGCAATTGTATCTTCCTAGTCTTCACTTCTCCTCACTAGCTCTTTGATGTTTTTAGCTGACTTATTAGGCAGCTCCATTACATCAAAGAGTAGCTGGGCAAATTCTTTAATTGACAAAGGGGTTTCAAGATGTACCTCAGCTTGTAGGTTTTTCCCCTTATTGCGCTCAGCTTCAAAGTCAACAATGGATTGAGTACTCTTTAAAGTAGATTTTGAGCTCTCGCCCCTTTCATTTTCTATCGCCATTAAGCAGAGTTTGGCATAATTGGTAGCTTCTTTATCTGTGGATGAAGATTCCTTAGAATCGCTCTAGGTGGTAGAAAGTTCCTCATTTTTCTTGGCAAAGCTCTTCTTATATCTATCCTTCTTGGTCTATGGGTAGGATGATTGAATATGGCCTTTTTCACCATAGTCAAAACACTTAATGTCTTTGTTATGCTTCATTTTAGGTCCTTTCTCAACTCCACGCTGGTGCTGAGTTGACTTGATTTTACCAGGAAACTTCTTCTTGTTGAACTTCACATCCTTCTTTATGAAGCGCTTGAATCGCATCGTCAGAAAGGCCATTTGCTCATCTGAATCACTGTTGGTGGATTTGTCTGATGAGTCAGCTTCGTAAGAAAGTTGGAGATCACCTATGAGGGGACTGACATGATCAAGAAGTCCAAGATGAACCTCATGCTCAGAGAGTATGAGATGTTCCAGATGGGCACTGGAGAGGGTATTCAATCGATGAATACCAGGTTTGTTAATATTAATAATGAACTAAAGAGATTGGGGAAGGAGTTCACCAAAGAAGAGATGGTCAAGAAGATTCTCCATGTTCTCTCTATTGAGTGAGATGCCAAGAAGAGCATGATTGAAGAGGCTCATGATCTTAAGACCTACAATTATTATGAGCTGATAGGCACCTTGCTGACTTAGGAAATGTCCTTGAGGAAGTATAATGATGGCTCCAAAAGGAGTAATGGAAAGGAGAAAGAGGGGAGAGCCATTGTCTTGACTATCTCGCAGCCCAAGACCTTGTTAAATTTTGTAAGATCTAGTGCACAATATAAGTAGTTGATGGCTGCCGCATTCTCCTTCAGAACTCTTAGGTCAACATCATTGTAATCTTCTAGATGAACTAGGACTCTTACCCCATTCTCAATAACTGCTAGAACTCCAGGGCCAAGCTCGATAGCTAACCATGCTTGGAGGATTTGTGACTAAATGAAGTTTTTCATGTGGTTTTTCCAAAATGTATAATGATTACCATCAAACAGTAGAGGCTTGGTTACAAACACTCTTTCTTCAAGAAGAGCAGTCTATCCTGGGCCATAGCTAAAGTTGTTATAAGCCATTTTGGATCTTTAACTCAAAGACGTTGAGTCTATAAGTTGAGCACCAGCTCTGATACCACTTGTTGGTCCGAAATAGCTTCATTAACATAGAAGAGGGGGTGAATGCTTTACTTTCTTCTTTTTGGAGTTTATAAAGAACTCTTTTCCAGGTTCATTTTTTAGATGCATGCCAATTAACTCGTGATGAGTGCATGTCTAAAAACTGCAAACTACTCAACTTCGTTGACTTAGTTTATCATCAACCGTTGTTGAGTACTTTACTCATCTTGGATTGATTTTTCAAGCTAGACTTATAAAACAAAGAGAATGACGAATAATCAAGACACTATAAAGATAAGCGACAAAGGTTACAAACTTTTACACTTGAGAATTATCCTAGTTCAGCCCCGAGCCTACCTCCAGTCCCCAGATTCCTTTCCAAGCTTTAATCTACAAGTATATCTTTCCTTCCTTAGGTGGAGAAGCCTTTACAGCGGGTAGAATTGATTAAAGAAAGTACCTTCCTTTCTAACTACCTCTCAATCCATAGTTTAAGTACCCTTCCTAACCTGTCATTCAAATTTTCTAATAGAAATTGTGAACTAATATTTCAACTTATGTATACGTTGAATTCTTTACAATGTTAAATCTAAAGTGTGATTCTCTCTATTATAAATTGATTTGAAGATTTGTTTTTGCTTTTATTGCTTGATTTGGAATTTTTGAATGCTGGGAATCTTTGGACATTATTTCAGCTCTTATGAAATTCGAGGTGATTTAATAAGTTTGAACATCTGCTTTAGTTTTCTATTTATACTTGAAGTACATTGAAGTATTCGTTGCAAACTTCTCATTTTGACTTCGTCTTCAATTTCTCTTCTCTTCATACCTTTTGAATTTGCCAGTTTAAAACAAATTCGAGGATGTTTAGAGATAGAGATTTCAAACATTGAGGTGTGAGATTAATCCATTAATCCGACAACGTTAAAAACTCATTTATCTTCAAACAATTCTATTTTAATAGAGAGGTGCGCGAGATGTAATGTGGAAGCTTTTGATTTGTCTGGTTGTTGACATTGCAGAGTTGCGAGGAGACACTGAGAAACAACGCATGTCAGAGGATTCCTTTTGTCTTGGACTTTAGTGAGGATTCTCCAACATTCCGTACTGACACCTTTTCATTATGAGGACCACTTGAATATCTTCTTCAATTTCAGTGCTTTTTCTCTGGAAAAGCATTAACGGAATATTCTGTCCCTCACAGGAAACTTTAAAAGCATTTGTGTCATTTATTTCTCTAAGTGTCAAATGACTCAGCTTTTATGAAATAAAAGCAACTCAGCTTAGCTGAGTCTATATCTTGTAAATGATAAATGTATAAATATATTTAGGTTTCCACAATTATAATCGACATAATGCTATTGTTATAAGTACTCATATTTTCATGTGCAATTTTGTGAAGTAGAGTATATAATATATTCACTAGTTAATGTGCGATTTATATTATTAAATGTGTACCTTAGTCATCCATGGAAGGTTACTAAGTCATTTCCTCATTGTAAATGAATTTGTTTACTCCACTATCCCTTTCTTCTCAAGTAACAAAATAAGTATTAATGTTCCATATCACTTTCTCACTTGACATCCTAATTTTTTTATATGCACCAATTTTTCATGCTTATTAATTGCATAGATTTTTCCACAAACAATTTCTCGTGTATGCACCCATTTTACATGTTATGAATAATCTTTTTTCTCATTGCATGGTTGCATGTTATGCTCCTTATCATTTCTCCCCTTTTGTATAGATCATTGACAATCCTCTCATTCATTTTTTCACTTATAATACATTCATCCCTAATTGATCAATACCTTAAGTATCATTGCTAAAGTTTCCCTCACACTTGATCATACTCATTACTTATATGATATAATATAAACCACAAAGCAAAATAAAAGATATAAAGCCAAATGCATCATTACCATTCTTAAGTTTGCAAGAAAAGCTGGATGTCATCCCCAACTTATAAAAGGACAGGATGCCCCCCCCCTCCCCTTCAACTTGGAAAAGTAAACCGCTTAGCCCCCTCTATAAGTTGACATGTGGCATCAAGGGGGGAAATTGGTGCATTTTTTTCAAGTTCAAGGGGTTATTAGAACTTTTGAAAGTTCTAAATGGCATATGACTATTGTTGTCAAGTTAAGGTGGTGTTGATGTATTTACCTAGTATACAATACTTGGACATACTAACTTAGAAATTTTCCTAATGACTGCAAAATATTATATAATGGCCTAATGCATACTTTCCCCTAAAATTGGCAGGTTTTCACTTTTTCTACCCCGAACTTTTCATATGCCTCCACTAACACCCCGAACTTGGTAAGAATCACCTAACAGCCCCCTCAAGTTGCTATAAACGTGAAAAAGTCAGCGCATGACTGATATGCATGGTGATGTGGCTAAAATGAGATAATTTGATGATATGTCAGCGATATTAGACACTAATTTGAAATGTGGAAAGTTCAATTTGGAGTTTTCTTATTTCATTCTTCTTGTTCGCATATAAAAATGAGTTACTTTTCTTTTTTTCTCTATAAATTTTCTCGGCAACAAAACAATCTTTTTCATTTATTAGTTATGTTTATGTTATAAATTGTCCTAATGTTTGAAGAGAATGTGAAATTAATGACTTATAATGAGTAATTAAGCAATTCGTGCGGCTTAAATTTGGAAAGTGATGTACACACACGTTTATGTCAACTTGAAGGGCTTGTCGAGTGCGTTTTTTCCAAGTTTAGGATGTTAGTGGAGATAAATGAAGTTGGGGGCAACGAAAGTAAAAGACTATCAAGTTTAGGGGGGAAAGTATGTACTGGGCCTTATATAAATGAAACTTACCAACAATTTATGTTGTAAGAAACTTCTGTTCCCATAATCATTCATATGCTTCGAATACAACTTATAATTCATCTTAGTCATGTATAAAACGTCAACAACACAAAAATTTGATAATTTGATTAAAACACTTTAAAGTTACATTTATAACATGATTAAATTAAGTTAAGGTATATTCAAACTTTTAAATAATCTACTCTTCATATTATAGATTTTTTAAACACAAATAACAAAATATTATTTTTCATTCTTATTTATTATTTTTACATGGTGTAAAATGAAAAACTAAAGCACACTACATGAATAAATAAATAAAATTATTTTCTCCTCCCCCAACACTCAAAGTACATTGTGTGAAGTCACACCAAACTAATCCTAGAAAAAGAAAATAAGACTAATCCTAAAAACACAAAAAAAAAACAAAATAAACTTTTGTTGATACTCACATCAACCTAGCAAGTGCACTAGATCATTTTTAGTAACAAAGGCAAGACCAAGTGTCATTCCCATGAAGAGCAATGGATAATAGATAATTTTATAAGCTCTTCAATTGGTAAGAGAGTCTCAATGTTTTAAGATGTGTGAGAGAAATAATTGAAATTAGAGAATAAAGACTGATGTAAAGAAACAAAATCAAGATTGTTGCAAAGTAAAGAAACGGAAACAAGATTCTTATGATGAAAAAATAACGAAAACACAATGTTTACCTGGAGATTAGGCGGTGTCTATGGTACTTCCCCTTTTTCATCCCAATATTTTAAGGTGCAGAGATAAGTTATCTTACCTACTTTACTTTTAACTAAGTGTGACATACCATTCTGTTACTTAGTACTTTAAGATTTTCACTTCAAAAGTTATCCACTTACAAGTTAGATTTCAAGAATTAAGTTTAAATAAGCATCTGAAATAAATTTAAGAATTAGCAAAATTTTAGTATCCTTTCGATGCGTGTAAACTTTGGTAATTATTAAAAGGTCTATAGCTTTAAGTCACCTTTCGGTTTTCCCAACTTTCAAACCCAACATAGGCTTATCAAACCTATGAGATAATAAGAGAATTAATAATCAATCTAATTAAAAATTCTTGTTAGTATAAAGATGGTTTCACACCACAAGATAAGCCTCTGGCATTGCTAGCAAGCTTGCTAGGAAATTATATAATACACATAAAATAAAGTAAATATATGATAAATAATATAACAAAGTAGAGAGAAAGTGAACCAGGCTACTCTACAAAGCAGAAGGTTCTTTATACACTAGTAGAAGAGTCTCCCCCAAGTGGTCAACTTGTCACAATAAACAAATCCAAAATATTTACGTCCATAAGATCTATGCTTTTTACCAAGTAGCTGCAAGTGACTTCAAATTCTAACTTCTCACTTCTTAAGTGCCTCTTTTTACTCTTATCATACCATTATAAGGTCTAATCATGGATTGTCACATTAACAACATTTATGAAGCTCCAATTTCACTCAAAATCTACCGATCATCATCAACCTTCTTGATTTGACGGAGCAACCTTCAAAACAGATTTAAACACTCATAATTTTCACACTTTAACTGTAATACATCTTGTTGTGATAGGAATGAACAAGAAAAGATAAGTTTTAATCAAGGTAATAAAGATATTGATTGTTTATTCAACGACTCTTCTTATATTATTTATTTCAAAAAACTCATGTGTAGATCATTTGCTTGGACAAAAGAAAGGCACAATTTTTCCACTATCTGTATCAATATAGATGAAAAGAAAGGAACGATTTTTCCACTTTCTATATCAGTAGGTGATTCCAAAAACCTATTTACTTATATTTTCATGGTACATTTTCCACTTATTGACTATACTTCCCAAATTTCAATCTGTAAAAATAGAGAAATTTTTCCAAGAAATTCAAAAAAACGAATGAAACTATTTGAACCAATGAAATTCACCTTCATCTCCAACCCACTTCAAGAAGTGGGGTTATCATGTTGCTTATTTTTGCGTGCAGCGCATCTTGCTTGGATTGTAGAATTCAACGACATATTAATGGGAGAATGATTGCCCGACCACCGGAATCTTCACTTAGGAGATTGGACACAAAATTATCCAACCTCTTGTTATTTTAATTCAGTTTAAGTCTGACGAGAATAATATTCTACTACTAGTAATTTTATTTCCAAACCCACCCATTTACTATCTATTATTTGATTGATAATCCTTTATATTGAAATGGTGAAGAGTTGAAAATGCAGTTTTACCGAACTCTACAATCTCGCACAACACTTATCATATTTATTTTCCAGAAAAGTGTACTCTTCTAGTTGGAAGTCAACATATCCTTTTCAAAATGTCCCATCCATTTTTGGTAGGAGTGCGGTCAAAGTTCCTATTGCTATCGCAAATCTTTTCCAACTACTTACGTAGGGATGTGCAATCTTTTGTCTTTCAGTGAAACTTATTAGAGTGTTTCCTTAACTCTGAGAAAGATTGGAAGTTGACTAACTTAATTAGTCCAACTGTCCTTCTGAGTATTCTTTGCTGCTGACTCGTCGTATCTTACTTATGTTTATCGAGACTCTGACTGCAACTTGGTTCACCGCGTTGCTTCCGTGTTGCTTTAGTTGTATTGAGTAAAATATTGCTTTTGAGTACTCCAACGTTGTTATGTGTTTATTTGATTAGAACCATTAAAACCATATTATGAGTGCAAAGTCCAACACATATACATGAAGAAATTAATATATAGTATCAAATTGAAATTTTAATTGAGCAACTATAACATATAACAGTAACTATGTAGAATATATA